>VURO01050252.1:14495-31961 GCA_015108175.1 Pelvicachromis taeniatus | reverse complement strand
ACACACACTCCTAACCAACTACCTGATGGTCTAAAGGCAAAAACAATATATGACTGCAGACAAGACGGACACACTTTCTATTTGGTTTTTAAAAGTTCTTAAAAGCTATTTTCTCCAACTCTACTGCTACAGTTAAAAACAGTTTTTGTTCTTACATGAGAGTGGTCTCTATTTTGTATTTGCCTGTGTCCCTCTGATGGGTTTGAAGTGGATGCTGGAAAAAAAAAATAGCAGATGTGAGTTTACTTTAGTTTACCAGGAACACAAAACATGCCTGGTCTTTTATGCTGACTTAAAACTGCAGCTGTTTGTTGCAAGTAAAGGAAAAAGCATGTGCGCTGCACGAGTATTCTTTTGTCTTTCTAGTCCATGCAGTAATATTTTTCAAGTCACAGACCTTGTTGAATTGTTGATGATAATGATAATAAACAGCTTAGTCAACCAAAGCTTTTTTTGTCATCAAAGCGAAATCTGGAACGGCTTCAGTGTGAAGTCAAAGCTGACAAATCTACACAGAATTTAACTGTGTTAAAGATGTTTTAATTTTCAAATAAACTACACAGGACTTCAGCTTATTACACGATTTTTTTCATAAATGGAAAAATCCTCTGCTGGGACTTAGTTGGCGTTAAAAAAAGGAAAAAAGTTAAACCTTTTTATTATCATGCTGCAGGTCATAACTGCTACTCTTCCCTCAAATACCCCACAATTATTGGTCTGCAGCCACCCCACCACCTGATCCCCAGTTGTCCTTTTAAAACTACTTTGCATTGCTTGGCTCATTTAAAATGTTGCAGAAAAGTGATCATTCTTCCAGTTTTATGTTGAAATGGTATTCGGGCCATCTTTTCAGCAATGCTTTTGAGATTTTCTGATGCTGCCTAGCAACAGGCACACACCTGCTGCTTGCTACAGCTTTCCAACTGATGAGCCGATGCTTCTTACAGCCAAAATACTGGGAGTCTTCCCACACATGCTAAATACCACACGTCTAATCATAACAGCTTTCGTATCTCTCTCTTTTTTAGTTATTTATTTTTTCCTAATAATAAAAAAAAACCCAAACTTATTCTTATTTGCTACAGTTGTGAATTTGGCATTAAAGCCAAGCTTGAACATGAACTAAAAACAGGCAGCTTTCAATTGAAAACAGCTTGCTGCGAGAAAATTGGTCTGTAAAAAGTTCAGGCTTTGATATTTTAAAGTTTTCCGAAAACGACTCTTTACAGCCAAAACTATTCCATCTAGAGTGCACATCAGCAACTTTTGCAAAACTATAAAGGGACTGAAGTTAATTTCGGTCAGCCAGTTGAACTGGAATGAACCTTTCTCCTTGAGTCTCACTCTGCTGGCCTCACAGCGAGCTCACCATCATGGACAAAACACTGGCAGAGTAAGAGGGCTTCAAAGAGCGGGCCGTCTCTACAAAGCAGCAGTTCAAGCTTCAGAAGCAGCTACAAACAGGGAGCCTAATGGCCACCAGCCACAGAGTGCCTTTTCAACGGGACATGAATGTGTGATAGGGTCAGCAACATCAGGGTTGTAATGTTAGATGAAGTTGTGATCTTAAAAAAAAAAAGTTCAAAAATGCTTCGTCTTAGATTGGCAAGGACAAGCCAGTCATTTATATGAAAGTCAGTCAGCAGTTTTGGACACAAAGTAAGTGACACTGCTCTGTGATTTGAGACCTTTGATTGAAGGCATCTAATTACACATAACGTTATTTTCTTTTAGATTGCAGTAGATAATGCAAAGAGGACCTGTGGCATTTAATTCAATCAACAGAAAATTGTTATTTCGTATATTTTGATAAATATATATTTGATGTTATGGTTCTGTTGTGGGACCATCCTGGCATTTCACATGCATAAACCAAAAGCAAAAGTTCAGGACAGAAGAGGGCAGGTATCAGTCATATCATAAATGACACAGATTAAGCCAGACACTGTCTGGGGTGGGAGGTGGGTTGCTAAGTAGCTTGCAGATACACTGTCACTTTGGGCAGGGTAAGGCAGCTGAAACACCATGCCCTATATAAAATCTGCCAGTTGATTGGGTTGAAAGGCATCAGCTGCTTTGAGCTGGCACTGAAAGCTTGAGTTTGTGGCTCGACTGAATGTTATAGCTGATTTATAAATTCAGAACCTTAAAAGAATAACTTAAGAGCTGGTTGAAAAGTGATATTCTACAGTCCTCTGCTTGATAGCTACAACTCAGATGCTTGTTGGGCCACAAACTGTCCACAGACTTTCAGCCTCTTGCTTAATCACACCCAAATTCCCTAAAAAGATGAGATGTGCAGCTTCTTTCAACTTGTTGAATTCCAGCTATGCACTATGGCTCGTCTCTGTGACAGTCTGCAGTTATAGAGGGCATCTCAGTAGAAATGTTACATGCATGGCTTGTTGGCTTTGCAACTGATTGTGCAGCTGTTGTGATGGACTAATTTAAAAGAAACGGTGACAAGATCAACCCAAACCTGACCGTCATTCATGGCATTGATCAAATTAGAACTTGTTTGATTCAACATGCTGCACACACATTACACAGCCAGGCAATTGTTACATAATAATTAACCTCAAACTATGAACATCTGATGCTGATCTCATTAGATCTCATCTGTATCTCATCGGTCTCCCTGTCACCCTACTGAACTCAGTCCCCCGCTGAACTTTTCCATCCACACCCCACTATCCCTCCCAATGACCATGATCACGACTGTCATTCATTCTCAACATTCACCATATGCTCACATTGGTTACTGCTATAGTTTTAGGACACTGACATAGCATAGTCTCTGTTATAGTGCGTACACTGTTCAATATTATGGACAGTTCAGAGCGCTACGCTTCCACTACTGTGAATATATTCATAGCACTCTGTAGATCTGTTTACCACACACCAGTATATCTGCATATATGTAGCACATCTGTATATTTTAGCACATCTGTATATTTGTTCATAGTACATCTGTATATCTGCCCGTCTGTATAACAACATAGAACATCTGTATGCTATATAGATCATCAGCATATCTGTACATATGTATACATCTGTACATTGTCTGTAGTTCATCTGTATATTTGCTACTCTACTTAACTAACTTGCTCTTATTGCACTTGCATTTCTGATTAGATGCAAACTGTATTTCGTTACCCTGTATTCATAGGGTAAGAGTGGGATGAGAGTTGAGTTTTATCTTTATACTGTATTTGTTGACATTTTAGAATATAAAGTTAGTTGAATTAGGTAATTAAAACACTTCTTTGTTGGTTTGTATTTTCTTTGGGGTCACTTGGTAGGTCTTTATTTGGGTTTCTGTTTTTCTCCACTTGTTGTTTTATTTTGTTTTTGCTCATTGTTTGATTAGGTTTAGACACCAGAACCACTTGGTTAGGTTAACTAGTAGATCATCCATCCATCCAGCACTGGAGCCTATACCAGCTGTCATGGAGTGAGGGCCTAATGAAACATTCAGATCTATGCCAATCACGTCTTAGGTTAACTGGAATCACCAGTTAACCTAAGACGTGTGTGTCATTGGACTTTGGCGAAAGCCAAAATACCCAGAAGCACCGGGAGAGCATGCAAGCTCCACAGAGAAAGGCCCGCCTTTACGTCAATGCAGCAACATGAGATTGTAAACCAATGAACTCTATAGGTAAAAAAGCTGTTAGACCATTTCTTAATCAGTCATTCATATCCAAACAACTACAAAAACAACTTACATGCCATATGTTCACTCTGTTTGATTGATTTAAGTCTTAGTTTAGAAATAAGCTCTATGCTGAAATTACACCTTCCAGGGAATTTAATGATTTGTTTATTGCCCTAGATTCTCATTTAACATCTGTCCTGCATTTAACGCTTTTAAGAAATATTTCATCTTTTGGGACTGCTTCTGTTCTGTGTGTCCCCTGGCCACAACTATTACATATATTTTAGTTACACAGATGACATTGAAAACTATTTTACCACCGAGGCTCATTGCTGCTTTTGGTTTTGGGAAAATGTTTGATGTTTTGGGCTGAAATTTCACAGGGTGCGTTTGAACTGAAAAATATAGACCCCCTGAATTTGAATGCAAATAACACCGAAGGCAGCTTTAAAAGAACTAGCAGCTCTCTTCACCAAAGATGTCAAAAAAGAAAAAGAAAAAAAAAATACCATGTTGCTGTTCACAGTCTCTCGATAATCACTGCCTGTCTTTCAGCAAGTGAAGCATCAAGCCATGCTAGTGGTATGGCTCCAGGGATGGCTGCGACTGCCATAAACAGACATTTATGGTAGACATGAGGAGGAACCTCAGCTTCACAAAGCAACAGCCATTTCTGGAGACTCTTTTTCTTATAAAATATTGAATAAATAGCTAGTGTTCCTTTTCCAACATTGTGTGTGCTCAGGAGGAGTTCAGCCACTGTACTGAATTAAAGGTCAAATTGTTTGGAGGCTCTCAGAGCTACGATACTGCACAGCTTATGTAGTTATGAACTTGAATGGTATTAATGGCCTTGAAGCAATGTCTTTGTTAAACTTTAACTATATGCATAACACAAGACGCTATGTGTCTTATGTAGACACCCAAACCGATTCAAATAGATCTTATAGATATATACATGAAATGGATGAATGAAGGAGATCAATCACTTTCAAGATGAATATCCTCTGAAGGATCTGAAAAAGTCTCATCCGTTGTAGCTCTGACTTTGACAGGACTTGGAGTTTTTGTATAAATGCTGTCAGAATGCAGTGTGCTGACAAACTCTTCAGTTGATGACTAGTTTTCTGTCCTTACAGTCGACGCAAACCCATCAGTTTAGACATCATGTGACAATGACATGAAGACAAGTCGATGTGACCTGTGACTGCAGTTGGACAGTTCCTTTTTAAAACTTGTACTGAGAGGAAGCTGAAACAAGGCGAGAGTGTAATTTGCGTTATTTTCAATCAAAGTTATATTGACCCTCAGAGAAGTTCAATAAAGAACAGTGAGGTAAGCAGAACCAGGGCTCAGAGAGCCCGAGGAGTAGCAAATAAAATAGATTCATCACAGTGTCTTTCTGGTTCCCACAGGTTTTAAATTACCTTTGAGAAACATTCTGCTAAAAATAGTAACCTAATTAAGGCTGTCATTATAGCTGTAAACATAAAAACTTTAATGAATTCTACTTTCATTTTCACGTCGAGCTTCATACTGACTTCCAGTATGCACATTCAGCCTACAGGCAAAAAAAGTCTTTAGTATAGTGAATTAAGTTTAAGAAATCCATCTTCTTAAGAACAAACCACACGATGAGCAGAGTTTCTGGAATGAGCAAAAATAATGTCCTCTCTTTTGTAGAAGCCCCATTTTCTGGTGCAAAACTGCAACTGGATCATTATTGCAGTTGTATAGCTAGAGGAAGATTTTAGCAAGTGATTTCATAAGTACATAATCACCATAGTTACCGCTGTACCTCACACGTAGGTGTCGATTATCAAACAGCATGTCACATGGAGGGAGGGTAGAGACTTTTTCCATCTGCTGCCCCAGTGCTGTCTGTTACCTGATGTGATCAAAAACTAAAAATTAAAGAGCGAAAAACAAAAGAAGCTAATAGATATTACACGTGTATCAGACAATGCTCTGAAATAAACGCTACAGCTGTGTTTCACTGGCAAAGGAAAGCTAATCTCAGAAGTCTGTGTCTGTTTTAATGATCACCCTGAGTGAGTTGCAGCATTTATGGAGCTCAGGTCCTTTCGTGTTTCAGTGCACCACTGACGATCGCATACATGCCCACGTGCACATAAAGTGTAGCAAACATAACAAACTATTCACACTGTCACACCAAATTAATTTAGAAAAAGAAAACCAAACTAAGTTAAGTAAATAACTTTAAAAATACATGTAAAGCCTGTATAATTAATAATGAGGTAAGTCAGGTAAGTAAAATGTATTTATAATGCACCTTTCACAGAAACACAAAGTACCTTACAACAAGACACCAAGAAAAAGAAATAATACAATACAACCAAAAATGGCTACATGAAGAACACAAGGTCAGCCACGATCACCTAAATGCTTGTCTAAACATGAATTTCTTTAGCAGTTTTTCAATAGCTAGAGACATTCCTTTGTTAAAAAAAATGAAGGCAACTCAATCCAAAGTTTTTGGAGCCACTATCCCAAGAGGCCTAACCCTACGTATTTTAAAATGAGTGTGAGGCACCCGAAGTAATCTCTGCTCTGAAGACCAAAGGGACCGGTTAGAAGAGTAGATCAATGAAGGCTCTGAGGGATACTGGAGTGCTTCACCGTTCACAGCTTTTTAAAACAAGAATTTTCAAACTGACTCTAAAGCTAACAGAGAACCGGTGAAGAGATTTTAAAACGGGAGAAATATGACATATCTTTCTGGAATTAGTTAAAAGGCTAGACAGCAAATGATTTTTCAGGTAATGTGTTATGACATTTAAATTGGGAGGTGCAATTGTCCAAATGAAACAAGATAAAACCAAGACCAATTTGCACCAAATTCCTCCTTGAAAAATATATATCTAAACTTAGGAATGTTCATCAGAGGAAAAAACTAACGTGATCTTAGCTGTCCAGGAAAACCCAGAGGTTATGCAAGCTAGGTTTAGTGGAGGAGCTCAGAGACCCAAGACCGTGTTTGATACTTGAGATGGAGCTGTCTGGAACAATTATAAGAGTCTCTTTTGTCAGAGTGCAGAAAATGTGGTTAGCTCAAAGCCCTGACGAAGAAAAGTACTTTGAAACCCTGATGCTGCCTCCACTGAGCTTCAGTGTGGAAACGAAATTTTGGTTTTGGTGTACTCTGCCTTTGCTTCCAATTATAAGACTCTGCTTTTCCACCCAAAAATAGATTTTTGTCTTATCTGCCCAACGAAAAATGTTTCAGAAGTGTCGGAACATCCAGGTGGTCTTTGGCACACTTGAAACGTGCTGCAATGCTTTTTTGGAGAGCAGTGATTTCCTCCATTGAGCCCTTCCATTAACACCTTATTTGATGGGGTTTTTTTGTGGACACGTGAAAAAAATAAAAAACTAACACATTTTCTCCAGGTGTTTTTGCTGTTATTGTTGGCTTGCTTGTTCCAAAGGGAGTAGCAAAAGTCCTCAATCTTCTCCATTTGTACATGTTTTTAATTTATTTTTTGCTGATGGACATACAGATCTTTAGAAATGCTGTTGTAGCCTTTCCCAGCTTTGTGCATCTCCCATTCACACTATAAATCCCATCTCCTTAATTGGAACACCTGACGCCAAGGAGCTTTTAGAGAAGTCAGCAGCACAAAGGTTCACTTAGCTTTTCCAGCCTGGGCTATGAGTGCGATTGCTCAGTGATTTCATTAGACAGGAAAAGTATATTTGCATGTGTTTTCTTACTTCAGCCAGATTGTTTTTGTCTTTTGACTGTCTCATATGAAATATAAAGGGCATTTCATAAGGTACAGTTTCAATTTAATCCTCACAGCATCACAGTTTCCTTCTTCCCCCTCATTCACACAATAAAACTAAACTTTAGATCTCAAACTCGAAACAGTCGAAAAGTACACCCACTTTTATTTTTTTTTTGGTAAGCGTCACATCAGTGAGGCGTACCGTGGACCAGTCTGTTTACAGAAGATATTCCTGGTCTCTTTCTTCATTTTAATGCACAAGGTGTTTGTGAAATATGACATGGATGGGATTGTGTGATTGTGTTTGTGTACGTGCGTGCTTCTGTGTGTGTTATAACTGAGAGGAAGCTAGAGGAGAGGCAGAAGATGAACATGCTTTATGGCAGTAGTAAAATTCTCCATGGTCCGTCTGCTAGGGAAGAGCCAAGGGCAGAATGTTTATAGCTCCCAAACATTATAAACTACCTCTGTGCATTTACCTCAAGCTGCTGTGTTTGGCCAGCCATGTCCCTCTGTAGCAGAACGGGTGCTGGAGTGGCGTGTCCTTTCATGAATACTAACTATACCTCTGTTTCACTATCATTAAATGTATCTTTGCTATTTCCAGACTCACCCCGTCTTCTGGTGAAGTCAGGAGCACCGAAGTGTGATTTCATGCTGTGAATATCAACTGGTACACAGTCTACACAGCCATATTGGTTGAATGCAAGTGTGTCCTCTTCTGTTACGGGAGTACAACCCGAATGCAAGCTGAAAACAAAAAAACCCCCAAACAAATTCACTGTTTTTGTTTAGGTAAATTCTGATGCTGTTACACCCCAAAAGACAAAGAGACTTTTTAAAAACATGCCACAAGATTGCTGTGCAAAGGCCAGTTGATAGACTGCTATGACCTGCAAGGTTAAGGTCCCCCTAGCCAACAGGGGCAGATAAGTTAAGTAGTGGTATGACATTTGTTAATGTGTGACTTACACAATTGATTTGCTCTTGTTCACTTTCTTTCCTGTGTAGGTCTTTGATTCTTCACTCACCTTTGATTATGTGGCTTTTGTGCTGTCAGTGTGACTTACTGTTGAGATTTTGCTTATTGCTTAACCCTGTTTATGCTAACAGGTAATAGACAAGTTGGTGAACGAATCCAAATGAAAATTTGAATTAAACAGAATCACGCATACATCCATTTCTTTAATTACTTGGGTCAACGAAGGTTGGAGGGTGGGTCGGCTGGAGCCGATCTTTTCTCTGGAGAGAAAAGCCTATCATCACATCCATGACAGGGCTAACACAAAGAGAAGGGCAATCAAACAGTCTCATTACCACATGTAGAGCCAATTTAGAATACATGTTAGGTAAACTGGTTATTGACCCGAAGAGGCACAGGATGAACCTGAAAGCTCCGCACCAAAATGTCTGAATCGACCTGGAGGTTTTATGAGAATGGGAAACATCCCATCTGTAAAGCTAAGCTAAACTTCAAGCAGTTTACTGCCTGCTGACTCGTGTTGGTTCTATTACTCAGTACACTGAATATCCAATGATTAGAAACACTTTTCATAATGTGATTTTTATTATACAATCTGAACAAGGTTTCTTTTGTTTGTCTTTCAGTTTGCTCTTCAAACCAAGATGCTGTATACTATGTTAAAACCCCCAGCTACAACAAAAACTCAAAAGTGCATATTTAATTATTATTATTATTATAATTATAATAATAATAATAATAATAATTATTATTATTATTATTATTATTATTATTATTATTAATTTTTTCTTAAAACAAAGCTTTTGCTAGTAAAACATTGACTAAATTTCCAAGAAGATAATTTTGTAAGACAATCAAAACAAGTCTACAACACTCATACACACTCATGTGTCTTTGCCAGTGGTACAGTCTAACAAAGTAATATTTGTAATATTTGTGTTAGTCCATAATGTTCTGATTCTGTATCTACAGCCATGTGAATAATTTACTACTTCCAGAGGAACTAAGAGGGTGAGTAGCAGCCAGGTGCTTAAGAGCAAGTGCACTTCATTAATTGAGTAACTGAAGTGTGAGCACCTCTAAAAAAGCAGAAATTTTGGCAGTTAGATGGCTTGGAGCATTTAGGTGTGTTGACACAATGCCACAATCTCGCAGGAGTAGATATATCAGTCAGTTCACATGAAGGTCAGACCCTGCTATGCTCAGAGAAATTGCGAATAACACAAGAGCTACATCACAGACTCTACAGGCCTCAGTTAACATGTGAAATGTTAAAGTTCATGACAATACAATTAGAATAACACTGAATAAGTATGACTTGTTTGGAAGAGTCACCAGGAGAAAGCCGCTTCTCTCTAAAAAAGAAGCCTTTCCTGCAAAGAAGTTGCAACTGAGCAAACCACAAGACTTCAGAAACAATGTCCATCAGACTGATCAGACCAAAATTCAGATGTTTAGCTATCTGGGCTAGTTTTTCAGCTACAGGACCTGAGCATCTTGGCCTGGTCACTCACTGACCATGAAGTCCTCAGTGTACCAAAATTTTCTAGACTCAAATGTGAGGCCATCTATCCGGCAGTTAAAGCTTGACCCAAAGATAATCATGAATCGGGAAAATGACCCCAAGCACAGAAAGAGCAAGAATCACGGTGTTGCAGTGGCCCAAAGTCCAGACCTCAACCTGACTGAAATGCTGTGCTGGGGACCTTAAGCGAACTGTGCATAAATGAATGCCTGCAAACCTCAATGAACTGAAGCAACACAGTAAAGAAGACTGGGTCAAAATGCCTCCACAACAATGGGACGGACTGAGAAAGTCACACAGACAAGATGACTTCAAGTTATTGCAGATGGTGGTTCTCCAAGCTAAAGAGTCACAGGGTGTAAAGGGAATAGTCAAGACTATGCATATAATAAATATCCAGTGATATCGAATGGCATTTACACAACAAATGTCCTTGCAGTGATATTTACTTTGATGCTTTTAGTACATTATCCTGATAATATCTAGATACACTTATTTAAACAGCATTTACGGTGCACGATTTTTTAAATATTTTGACTTTACTTATCTTTACTCCCCACACCACAATGCTCTGGGGGAACTTATTCAATTTAGTTATTTTTATACTTATGCACTGATTGTGTCTTTATGGGTTCTTCACATGTGCTGCATCCTCACATCTAAAATCTAATTTGCCAGTTGAAAACAGCCAACGACTCCACATTACAACACAACCAGCAATTACGACGCAAGCGATATCTCCGACATCATACGAGACAATCAAGTATCTCTGGCCTTAAATTATATTGAACTCCCATATGTTTCTCAAATTCAAACCATATGTTTTTATTGGTTGTCTGCATAGAGAATTAGCCCCTGCAGCTCTTAGCGCAAGAAGGGGACCTTTCTTCATTTTGTGTCGAGTACATCATGCACACCCAAGTCCTGATGCACTGAAGCACTCCATCTGAATCCTAACACCATTTTACGCTCAGACTCTGAAAGCTGCTGTCACAGGATACAAGATTTATTTGCCTGTAATTGCCTAATTTTGCCTTTCCTGGAGGCTCTGAGGGAGCCACAGCCCACCGATAGACAGCCTAACCTTGCCTACTGAGGAACAGTCCAAGGATGTAATACTGTCAGCTTCACATAGTCCTCACTGGTGATTTATCATCACTGCCTTCCTCTCTCACTCCCTCCTGCACTTCTCCCCACCTTCTGCTTGAACAAACACTTAGCGAGTTGTTATGGCTCTGCTCATTGAAGGTAAAATCCACTGAGTGTTTGCGTTGCAACGCAAAGAAGGGATCTGTTGATAGAGGTAACAGAACTGAGACACGAGGAGAGAAGTGTTAGATGACTGCGACACACCCTGGATAGGTTGTTTGTCAGGATCAATAGCCCGGTCTGAACAAGCAAGCAGAGGAAGTGTCTTTGTTATGCCAGGGTGGATTCAGGTCAATGATTATGAGTGTTTACTCTTGTGAGGTGCTGAGACTGACAGCTCGGGAGAGAAGATCAGGAGGACATTTTTACAAACAAGATGGCCTTATTCTTTTGGCATTATTAAATTCATAGGTGTGTGAGCTATTTCTCTTCCAGGTGCAGTGCTTGGTGAGAAAGCACTCACGTGTCCTAGTACTGCAGTCAGACATTTAACTAAACACACACACACACAGCTTCAGACAAGGCAAGACAATGCTGCTGTCCTACTTTTAGACATTCAGTGAATAATTTCTGCAAAGCTCTTTTAATGGAGTTTGTACCTGGAACATGTTAAAATAACATATTGACCAGACAGTAGACAGCCAGTGATCACAAAGAGCTGATGTACAGGCTGAGGTGAATGATGCGTAAAGTCTATAGCCTATTTTCCACAGCGCATCCAGCAGAGTAAGCCCAATTTTACTGCTTATCTACAGTCGCTCACCGGCTTTAGCTGGGGTAAGACCGGACTTACTCTTTAAATTGCTCATGCAGTTTTAAGATGTTGTGAGGCTTATGGCTCAAGTGCAAAATTATTACAAACAATTCGTTTTTCCCCCCCCTCTTTTTCGAGTTGGGTCTATAAATAATATTTTTTTTAAAGGTAATGGAAAAAATATTTCTTTTGCTTCCAGGAAAATACATGTCAGGAATTTTAAAACTGCTAGGTGAAGAAGAAGAAGAAGAAGAAGAAGAAGAAGAAGAAGAAGAAAAAGAAATGGGAGAAAGACAAGAAGAACAGTATGTATAAGTGTAAAGTGTGTGTGTAAACTAATCTATAATTTAACTAGTTAGTAAGTAATAAACTGTCACGGCTGCGGCACCAGACGTGTGGCGTTAAGAGAAGGACCCAAGATGCAGGCACAGGCTGTGATGCGAGTGAGCTTTATTCCAAAAGGAGAAAACAAAAACAGAAGTGGAGATGGCCAGAACAGAACTAAGAGCAACCTAAACTGGGATAACTAACAACCCCCCCCCCCCCAGAAAACATGAACTGCAGGGGGCAACATAGGGCATGATAAGCAGGAAAACGCAGACAGACCATAGACGAGCACAGGAGAACACGCACTTTAGCTGTGTCCCAAAACCTCGGTCGCAGCCGACGTGAGCCGCGTCGGCTACGACTCCCACGGAGACCGAGAAGGCCGGAAGTGAGAGGCTTGTGAAATGGGACGGTCTAGCCTTCACATTTGCGTCACCAGCTGTTCCTGCCCTTACCGCTTCCTCCTCCTCGGTGAAATGAGGATGCCACGGAAAAACTCGCCGTTTCTAATCTTAATAAAGCTCCCTGCAGGCCCATCTTCTCAAGAACTGCCCTAACAGACAGAAAACAACAGAACATATCAACAATGGTAATCCCTCAACAGCATCCACAGCAAAATGTACCAATGTGTTCGTACATTTTAGTTCTTTAGTACTAAGAACTAAAAGGGAAAAAGCACTCTCCGTCATGTATAACAGATTAAGAAATGCATACTGTAGCTGTACCACCAACCCACAGCAGCTGAGTTTTAAGCAGCAGAGTTTATAAAACTCGGCGGAGTTTTATAAACTCTGCTCCTTGTTCCCTAATTTATAACAAGCAGCTACATTCTCGCCTGATCTTAGAAGTTTATTTTACCCAGAAAGAGTAATAAGAGTAATATTAAAATGGAGTAGCTGCCGCCAGTGGTGGAGACTGGAATTGGCTGGGCCGCACTATGAATTCTGGGTTATGGTGGGCCACGTAGGATACACCAGACCCATCCTACAAATTCGGGGAAATGTCGGCCACATCTGTCGGCTGCATTTGCTGCCTACAAATTGGGACAGCCTACGTCGCATCGGCTGCGTCCGAGGTTTTGGGACACAGCTTATAAGTACACAGAGCGAAACAAGGAAACTGCACACAGGAGGGAGACACGGCTGAACCAAATTAACATGATGAGACAAGGAGGATGCAAAACTGAATACACTGACATAAGACACAGACCTTCAAAGTAAAACAGGAAACTCTACACAAGTGCAGGGACACAGATTCAGAGACACGGACTTTACGCAGACCTGACTGAACTGGAACAGAGGAAGCACAGAACCAACACCTAAGAACTAGCAACGCTAAACAGAACACAAACCAGAATAAACTAGAATATAAGATAATAATAATAATAATAATGATAAACACAAAACGCTGGGTCAAATGACCCAGGACCATGACATAACTGATGTCCCGCAGCTAATGGCTTAGGTAAGATATTATGAACCAGCCAACGCCACAGACTGTGATAGGAATCTATAGCACAAACATGGCCTTTAGCCACATGATGATGTAGAGCAAGCTGGTTATTGTTGCCAAATAATCCAAACAGGAATCGCTTTGGCTCTCTCTTATGTTATTCTGCTCAAAATATACTTCCTATGTACTTATTCTTACTGTAAGTACAGGTAATTAACAAAATTATTTTTTATGTTTCTGTAATGTTAATCCACTGCTTTGTGCAAGCCCTTTAATTAGAATGATACTTTGATGTTAAAATATAATTACCTCCACCAGGCTATGTTGTTTGCGTGCGTATCATTCCGTTTGTAAACGAAATTGTCCAAAACACTTGGGATGAATTTTGTTGGGGTGTAGAAAAAGAGTCATATGAGCTGACCTCTGACCTTTGCCTTTCTTTCAGATTGACCACAAAATGTGTTATAGAAAGTGTCAAGAGAAAGAGAATGAGCTGCCTGTACCGTAGCACAATATTAAATAATAAGCATGTCCAGTTATTTACAAATCAATACCTATTATCCACCCCTATTACCTACTCCTACGCCATGTTTGTGTAATCAAAGGAAACATCTGCCGTGCTACTCTTATCTGATCTTTACTGCACTACTTATTAAAGTATGGTTAAACAAAGAAACAAAGAAAAAAAATATATACAAAATACAGTAATAGTCCCTTAAAAGTAAATAGAACCCAGAGAGTGAGCTGCTGTGGTGGAGGTTTGTGCTCTCTGAGTGCTTCTCGTTTTCAAATGTACTATTTTACAAAAAGCAGATAAAATAGTAAAGCATGTTATTGTGTTTGATCAAGACAATACATTTTAGTGGTTGAATGTCAGCTTTGATTCATTTCTGACTTCTCATTGAAGTCCGGTGTGCCGACTCACGTTTGTGTTTAAAAATTGTGAATTCAGTTCAGCTCATATTTGTTTTGACAGATTTCTAAAATATCAATTTATTCTTATTTTTTTTTAATTGCAGGTAGACTAATACATTTACTGAGTACTGTATATAAGACTGCCAAAATGGGATGAAGTGATTGTTATCATATATATTCTTTATAAATAAGGCATGTTGATGCCGTCAACATGTACACCTACACAGGTTATTTCACCCCCTGATTAGATGCCTTCTCAGGACTGTGTATGAGTTATGCATATTTTAATCAAGCTTACTTGTTAGTTTTGTGTGTCAGTCCTACACATATTAATTTTTAATTCCAAAGTATACTGCACCAGGGTGAAATAAGCACATTTTACTCAATTAAATGTTACTAAAAAGAGATATGTAAAACCACGCAGGGCTCTGCTTGCTTCATTTGTGCATGCCTGGACTCATGCCCTGAAGCATAACATTTTTTCACTCTAGAGGAACCGCCATGTTCTCACTATTGAATGTTGTTTCAAATGTTTCTGAATTTAATAAGTAAGCATTTAATTATCATACATTTTTGCTTTTAGTGTGTCTCTTTTCATTTCAGAATGCGTTTTGATAGGAAAAGCAGTAGTTTCAGCTGTGTGTTGTAATGGTTTACATTTATTTCATGCTAAATCTTTATTTATAAATCCAAATCCAATTTATTTATAAAGCACATTTAAAAACAAGAGGTTTGCCCAAAGTGCTGTACAGAAGCAAAAGGATAAAACACAAGGTGAAACACAGAGACACAACATAGAACCATAAAAAACCCATAATAAGCATGATAAAACATAACATAAAACATATAAACTCACACCGATCTAAAAGCTATTGAAAACAGATGAGTTTTCAATCACGACTTAAAAATAGAAAGCGAAGATGCCTGTCTAATATTTAAAGGCAGCACATTCCAAAGTTTGGGGGCCATAATTGAAAAGGCTCGTTCTCCTTTGTGTTTTAGCCTAAATTTAGGGACGACCAACAACAGCTGATGAGCTGATCTGAGGGTCCGTAAAGGGATATAGGGCTGGAGTAACTCGGAAAGGTATTGGGGATCGAGTCCATTAAGGCATTTATAAACACCGTCAAAACCTTGAAATTAATTCTGTCACGTACAGGAAGCCAATGAAGAGAAGTCAGGATGGGTGTTACATGTTCATACCTGGGGGCACCAGTCAAAAGGCGGGCAGCAGCATTTTGAACGAACTGAAGCCACGAAAGGGAACGTCGGCTGACTCCTAGATAAAGTGCATTACAGTAATCAAGGCGAGTTTAAATAAAGGCATGGATTACCTTCTCCATGTCACGTTTTGACAAAACTGGCTTCAGCTTAGCTATTTTCCTTAATTGGAAAAAGCTTTTTTGCAACACCGAATTAATATGTTTGTCCAATTTAAAATCTGGGAGTCCATAATGACTCCCAAATTTGTCACATGCTGTTTGATATAAGAACCCAACCAGCCACAGTTTACTATCAGGTTACATGAAGTATTGTTTGGTCTGAATACAATCACATCCATCTTACTTTCATTAAAATTAAAAATGTTCAGAGCCATCCAAGCTTTGACATCTTGGAGACAGTTCAAAAGGGTTTGGATGGAGGCTGGGCAATTTGGTGCTAAAGGAAAATATATTTGGCTGTCGTCGGCGTAGCAGTGGAAGGATATTCCATGTTTTCTAAAAATAGACCCCAAAGGGAGCAGATATAATTAAAAAAGAAGAGGGCCAAGAATTGAGCCTTGTGGCACTCCACAAGGAAGGGGGGCTGAGGCGGACTCAATAATACTAGAGTACAATAATATTAATAATGCTTCATCATTTTCCCTCTCTTGGCCCTTCAAGATACATTAAAACATACTGAATTGATAACTGATACAACATAGAGGCTAATGTCATGACTTCTGCTCAACACAGTAATTTGTTGCTCCCAAATATTTTGAAGTTACAAACATTACATTTTGAGCACGCAATTTAAAGCCCTGAAAAATATTACTAAATTACGTGAATTGAAGTAATATTAAAATAGAACCCTCAAAAACATGTGAGTCAGGCTAATTTGACTTATATACATATATATCTCTTTGCTCACTCCACTTTCTAACCTTGACTCTCCTAAATAAAAGCTCAAGTTAAATAGGTCTTATATGTTGTACCACGACTGAAATGTTTCATATTTCATATCCATATTGAGTTCCATAAAATTCTAATCAGACTGTCTGCATCACCAATGACTCCATCCTGTGAAATCTTTGACTCACCTGTCCAGTAGAGGTCTGTCCCCTCTCACTCTCTGTGCTCCTCTGACTCCTACAGGGATGGGGATGGAGGAGTGACTATTATTATTTCCACTGATGACAACCATACCTGAATGAACTCAGCTCGATTTTTCAGAGCTAACACGAGTGACAGAAATTAACATTATGCTAACAATTTAGCCAGGTTTTTATTTATCAAAATGGGGAGCACCTGTTCTGTTCATTAATTACATGGGACTCTCTGCTGTTAGCTGGAGCTAACTAATTGTTACTACCAGCCAGTGATGAAGACTTACTTTCTTGAAAAACTTGCGTATATCCATGTTGTCTTGCTGTTCGCAGCATGTAGGCTGGTGTATCCGCAGGTGTAGACGAGCGGAGTGTAAAGTAGCAGTGAAAACGAGGACTGGAATTTCACTAATGTGGACGTCCCCCTGTGAACAACTGGAACGGATTGGATAACAAAGCACTGACGCTACCTTAACAGTGTAAAGTGAAAGGGACCCACCGAGTTATGATCATATTTAAGTGAATACCGACAGGTTTATATTATTATTTCTTTAAACTCATATTCCTGCGTCTTTATATTGAATTTGTCTGCAATTTCTGTTAAAAAAAAAAAAAAAATCAAATAAATTAAAAAAAAAAAAAACTTAAAA
>VURO01050249.1:0-10618 GCA_015108175.1 Pelvicachromis taeniatus | reverse complement strand
ACACACACACGTAGGGCTGCAACGATTTGTCGACATCATCGATGACGCTGACTATATAAAACAAATTTGTCGATGCAGATCAATTTTATTGATGCGTCATATTCTAAAACCAAGTAAACGTGTTTTTGTATCTGCAATACACCACAGGAAGCAACGGGGGCACTATTGCCTATATCGTCTGCCAAGACTTCACTCAGTACTAACGAAGAAGAACGTACTGTGGAAAAAAAAAACAAATTTTTAAAAAAGTGAATGCATTTCACAGAAACAAAGTTAAATGCAGACTGTGCAGAACTTTCCTTCCATGACAGCATTTTATTATTTTTTTTCAATACTACCAGCAAATCAGTAATTGGTGTCCAGTACTCAATGTATCTGTTTATAGACACTTTCTGCTATGATCTAATCTCATAATCTGATTTTTTTTTTTTCCTTTTAATGCTGAAGCCATTAGGGTCGAAATCTAAAGGCACTAGAATTACTCGTGAACTGTAACGGAGAGAAGTAAATGAAAGGAGCTCATGTTGCAGACAAGCATCAAGTCCGTGTGCGTTTCTCTTTAAATTGTAGCTGCTGTGGCTCAAACTGAGCGATGAGTGAACTTTGCCGTGCTGATATTGATTTAATGTTGAGTGACCTGTTTGTATTTATGACTCACCACCATGCTGCTGAGACGCTCTGCTTCATGACATTGAACCAAAAGTGACAGAGGCTAAAGATGAAAGTTACAATGTGACCTCTGTGGGAATGAACATTGTTACATTTTTCACACCTGTTTGAAATGAATTAGATTTTTTTAAAAAGAAAAACTCTAAGTATACTTTAGATTTTTAACCGTCACATTGTCTGAATCTTTCATTTCTATCTCTGCTGAACATGTTCCAGCTCATTCTATTGGGAACATGGACAGTTACATTTGCATTGAAACAATAATTACATCTATTTTTTATTGTATTAGTTTGATTAAAGATGAAAGAAGACATGTACAGGAAAACATTAGAGCATTTATTTATTTGATTCTTTTGTCTTTCCAATGATTGTGTGTACAGAACAACCCAGGGATAGATAATGTAGATAATAACTGGTAAGTTATTATCCGTTATGCCAATCTCCGTATTTACATATCTGACAGTAATTGATTAGTATCAGAAAAATGCTCTACTAGTTGAAAGAAAGAAACTAAGCATTTGTATAGCGCTTTTCTTAGTCATTAAAGACCCAAAGCACATTCAGTCATTCACACACAGGCGATGGCAAGCTACATTGTAGCCACAGCTGCCCTGGGGCGCACTGACAGAGGCGAGGCTGCCGGACACTCATTGCTTGCCCAAGGATACTTGGCATGTAGACTGAAGGAGCCTGGGATCGAACCACGACCTTCCGGTTAGGAGGTGACCCGCTCTACCACCTGAGCTACAGCCACCACTTATTATCAGCATTGTTACTAGTAGCTACCAGCTCTTCTAGGAGTTTAACCTGACCTTGGGATAGGTACATTTGACTTTAAATGTAAACCGTTAATTGTTAAGCCGTACCTAAGTAAATAAACTGAGGTTTATTCATTTTTTGTGTTGAGCTGCAGTTGATAAGAGAGTGCACATTGTCAGTCAGGAAACATTTAGCTGGTTTCTCCATTAATGCATTGTAGGGTCAGGGGGCTCTAGCTTATCCCAGCTGTCACAATGTGAAAGTTGGGGTGCACAGGGCTAACCGAGAGAGACAACCGCATTACCAGAAGGGTCTACTAGAGAAATACGAGGCTGAACGAGCCATGTCGAGCTTAAAGTCCGAGTAGCTTAGTCACTGTGGTAACTTGAACCCGGTCTGTAGCATCTTATATTCCGAGTTTTGGTTTACAATCAGCTGGAAGTGGCACCTTTTCAGAGATCCTTTAATTTACAGTATATTTTAGGTATATTCTAACTTTAATTGTTAAATGTAAACCGTTAATTGTTAAGCCGTACCTAAGTAAAACCACTGAACCAGTGGGACACATTTTTGCAGCAATGAGCATGTATTAGTTTGGTGCAGAGATTGTGTAAATGTTGGTATTCTTAATTCTAATCCACCAAGTCAGGAAATGCAGAATACTTAGTCATCAGTTTAAATTGCCAGAGCTTTAATGTGCAGTCATCACGGTGTAAATAAACAGCAACGCACAGAGTGAGCCAGCAAAGGCAAAGAAAACTTGGCTCTGTTGACCTTCCTTCGTAGAACACCCTCAGGAGGTCTGAACCGACAACCTTTTTGCTGTGAGATGAGATTGCTAACCACTCCCAGTTGGGCTCTAGAAAGCTGAATATTTCCTGTTTTTTTGCCATTCTGATTAGAGGGAGGATGTTTATCGTGTAGAGACTGTTGAATCTTGATTCTTAATCTCCTGTGAGATGAGCTGAGGCTCTGTCCTCTCTCACGGTTAACCATGTTGTGGCTTTTTCTGCTGCATCAGGTGTTTGTGGGAAGCTTGGTCTGCTTTGCTGTGTTAGCAACATGTAGCCCATGTCCATGTCAACAACTGGCCCAGGTCGTGTCAGGCCAGTCCGCTTGTTCATAGCTGTCAATACTGCCACGTGCTGCGGGTCAATAATGTGTTGGCTAAAACAGATGAACTCCGCGCACTGCACGCATACAGTACCATTGAAGGTTATCATCTTTCCATTCAGAGTTACTGCTTATATCAAGGACGGTCACAGGTCAAAAGACTGTGTCGCGTTACTTCCCGATTGGTTCGGGGGAAGCTTAATCACTCTTGATTCATGCGCTTGACTTGTTGTTTTTAGGACAAAAATCTCTGAGTCACTTAAATGTCTCAAAGGAAGGCGAGACAAATATTTGGAGTCTGTAATACTGGCATTAAATTACTATCCATGTTAATAGATGACATGTGCTTTTTAAACACGGCACCTTTTTTTCTTTTTTTTTGCCTGAGCCTACACTCTGTGCACTAGAGAGGCCGGAGGATTATGTATGCCCAGCAAGTCTGCCTCGGATGTAGAACCAGCTGCTTCAGTATGGCTCGTGAAGATCCTCTTCCTCCTACGCTTTCTCCTCTCGAGCCCCTCTCTTGGCACCATGCTCTTGGGATTACAGAGCACAGCCATTGACTGCTACAGAAATCTGGCTCTTTGGCTCCCAGTGGATGTGAAGTTCTTGGTCATTCCTGTTGTGTCACTGTGATCTGTTTGGTTGCACTGACATGTTAAGATTTCCCTGGGAGGTTTTGTGGTGGGTGGAATTACAGAGATTATACCTGAGATGTGAATATGTTCTCTCCTGTGATTATAGTCACAGTGATGATTCAGTGGGTAGGTGATGAGCACTGTGAATATTCCCTAAAGTCACCTTAATCACAGTACAATGGCTCCTAGTATGCATGCTTGGCACTGACAACAAATTAGAGCACAGAAAGCGATGCTAGCTGTTTCTGTGACACGCAGAGACCCCTGGTAGTAATTTTATTCCATCGTCACGCGATGACAAAATAATTTAAAGCATTTTGACAAGTCATTCACTAGAAGGAAAAACCTAGTTCTGCTTCAGCTTATAAGGAAAGTCTGATAACAATAACATTGTTCAGATGACTTTCAGTTCACACTAGGGCTGGGCAAAACGATTATTTTCCGAATCGATGAATCTAGTGATTAATTTTTCGATGCATCGATTAATGTAATGATATATGTTACTGCTAAGCAGCTTAAATTAGTTTTGCATTTACGGAGGTTGGGTGTTTATCTCTGAGTGCGTGTCTACGTGGGGGGTGTCTGGATGAATTAAAGGGTAAAAACCAGCGTTAGTAAAAAAGTTGAAAACTTACGGTCGTTTTATGAGCGGCCATTTCCACCTTACAAAGCCGGCAAACGACTGAATCACTTCCTTTTTGGTTAAAATATCCCCATACTGTAGAACTGCGTGTTCGGGGGGCGTGGTTTAAGTCGACATGTTACATGGAATGAACAAGTTGGCAACAGAATTCCCCACAGGTGTTTGAGTGGGGTCAGATCAGGAGACATACTGGGCCATTCAATCACCTTCACCCTGTTCTTCTTCAGAAATGCAACAGTAGCTTTGGATGTGTGTTTTGGATCGTTGTCGTGTTGGAAAAGTGCTCGACGGCCAAGTGCACAGAGTGATGGCAGCATCTTCTCCTTCAGCATAGAGCAGTACACTGTTGAGTTCATGATACCGTCAATGAACTCAACGCAGCTCCCCAACACCAGCAGCACTCATGCAGCCCCACATAAGGACACTGCCACCACCATGTTTCACTGAAGGCACCATGCATTTCTCTTTGAAATCTTCACCTTTACGACGCCATACAGTTTTGAAACCATTAGTTCCAAAAACAGTGATTTTTGTCTCATCACTCCAGAGTATAGAGTCCCAATAGTCTTCAGCTTTTTCAGCATGGGCCCTCGCAAATTCTAGGCGTGCTTTTTTTGTGCATGCTCTTAAGGAGAGGCTTCCTTTGTGGACGATACCCATGCATGCCATTCCTCTGCAGTGTGCGCTGTATGGTGTCACGGGAAACGGTCACTCCAGTTTGGCTTTCTACTGCTTTAGCTAACTGCAGTGAACTTGCATGGCGATTTTCTTCAACCCCTCTCATCAGAAGACGCTCCTGTCGAGATGCTGACTTCTGTGGACGGCCTGGACGTCTCTGTAGAGACGTCCAGGCCCTTCCATCTTTCTTAAATTCTTGGCTCACTTTTACTGCAGTATTTTGACTGATGTGTAAAGCTTTGCTGATCTTCTTGTAGCCCTCACTTTTTTCTGTAAAGAAAAGATTTCCTTTCTCAGATTTTGTGACATTTCTCTTCCATGTGGAGACATTGCTGGGAGCATGAAATGGGAAGGGCTTTTCTTTGTTAAGTAATGCCCTTTTATAGTCTGCTGCACACCTCTTAAATGACTCATTAGACTCACCTGTGGTTGAATTCCTGTTAATTCAAATTTTGTAGTCTTAGGTGAGGCTTTTCTCCTAAGACTATAATTGGGGTGTACTCATTTTTGCGACATGGGCTTGAATAAATTTATTAGGAAAATCACTTTTTTGTGCGTGCAAATAAACAAATCTTGTTTGCAATCAATGGCCCACATTTGTAAGAGTATTTTGTAGTCTTGTATCTCATAGAAAATGTTGACTCTGAAAGGAAACTAAAGGCTTTCTGAGAAATGTAGTGGGGTGTACTCAATTATGCTGAGCACTGTAAGTGGTGGATGCATTGATGGGATCAGTTTTCAAGCACAGTGGCCTCACATTTGCACCTTTTGATATATCAGGGTTTGCATCTTCTCGTGATATGTTACATTACTGTAAGTTAAATCTCTGTCGAACTGTTGCGCTAATAGAATAAGCATTTGAAGATATTAGGAAGTAGTCATTTTTCAACACAGAAAATAATGTATGGTACAACGGTAAATGGACTGATTCTGATATAGCACTTTTCTCACTCAAAGCACTTATACAACATGCCGCATTCACCCATTCACACCCATTTACTGTGTGTTTAAGTGCTTACGAACCACCATTCACACTCCGATAGATGCATCTGAGAGCAGCTTGGGGTTAATATCTTGCCCAGGGATATTTGGCATGCCGACTGAGGGAGCCAGGGATTGAACCACCAACTTCTTTGCACGTGTCTACTTTGTCTCACTCCTTCATTTAACAACTTGTGAATGCTGTGTTTACTAAAGAGTAACTGCCACTTTCTGCAGTAGACTGTAAAGTAAACAAACTGATTTCTACCAGGCGAACATGAGAAATGACCGCGAGTGATGAATTGGCTGAAACGCCGCAGTCACCTACTTGACCAGTCAGGGGCCGGTGTTGAGCCTTTCTAAGTTCTTGAATTCTAGAAAGTAACGAGAACTTTTGGGGGGAATTTATTTATTATTACATTTAAGTTCTGGGGCCTTCAGTGGAAACTCAGAGCAGTCCCTCCAGAAGCCCCTGGAAAAGGCTCTTACTGCGGTAGTATTTTAGTAAGCGTAGTAACTTTTGGTGTGAGATTTGCATTGCTGAACATCCTCTGCTAGCATTCTGTCAATCTCTGACGGCGATCAGGGTGGAGAACACGTTAGTTTGCTATAACCTTTTCAGGACTTTCTGGAATGTTTTTGGAGCTTTTCCTTGAAATCACAGTTTTGTGCATAGTGAGTTTTCCTGACCAGTTTTTTGGATGGTGTTTGATTGGTTTACTGGTTTTGCACTTGTTCAGGAGATTGTGATCTGAAACTTGCTGTGAGCCACTGTTTTCTGTGTGAAATCTGTTAGTGAGGCATTTTTGGACAGTTTTGGCAGAGATGTTGACCAAAAAACGCGAGGCCTGTAAAAAGACTGAGGATGGAGGCTTCAGAGAGCACAGTTACCGCAGCGGAGAGCCGATGATGTTGTTTGACTGGTGGTTCACATTGGACAGCATGTGCCAGAATCTCCATGTGTTAGGAAAGAAAAAATCCTGTTTTGCAAAACTCATGACTTATTTGATGTGCTGACTACATGCACAGTTAATCTGTTTGTTTGTTTTCTACCCCCCCACCCCGCCCTGTCTTCCCATTTCTTTTCCTGTGTACCTTTTACACCACATCATGTGGTGTAAAAGGTCTTCTCAGTCTTGTCTCCTTTCTTACTCCTCTCCATCCCTCTGCTCTTCACTCCTCTGTCGAGTTCCTACATGTGATTTCTTTTATCTCCTTCCTCTTTCTCCCTCCTGCTCTACCTCTTCACATCCTCCCCCTTCCCTCCCGCCCCTTCCCTCTCTCTCCCCCTCCCTCTCTGCTTCTCTGGCAGGCTGCTCATTGCAGTGAGTCAGTATCATGGAGGCAGGCAGCGGGGCTGCCGCAGCGGTGGGGAGTGCAGCACTGGGTTTGCTGGGAGCCACAGCCACATCCAGCCATGACATCTTGGACAGGTAAGCGAGCTGCACGAGGCTGGCGCACACCCCCAGGAGCACACTGCCCCCAACGTTCTCCGTCAGAGTGAAGAGTGTGTGGAAGAGAGGGACCACACCTTAGGGCTTTGAATAGCATGTTAGTTTGTTTATAGTCAGAAAACAGGTATGGAGAGTTTGTGAGCATGTGCGTGTTTTGGGGGGGTGAGGTCGGGGGATGGGAAGGGGTGTGCTTGCTTACTTACAGTAAGTAAGCCTACCTTCTTCTGCTCTCTGTGCATGCGTGTGTCTCGTCTTCTGTACCATTACTCTCACTTCATGTGAGGCAAATGCACTGGCAGGCAGTTCAGATTTTCAGCTGATAGTTGGAGAATCTGGTGTGTGTGTGTGAGTGTGAGAGTGTGTGTGCTATGACACAAGGGGGGAGTTACTTGGCTTCCTCTGTGCTTGAAGGAGAAATGACACCAGGGTATGCGCATGCAGAGGAGGAGGGGGAGGCATTGGTAAACGTGCCTGAGCACTGTAGCTTTGCTGATAGGTTGAGTTTGCACAGTCCCCCCCATTCCAACACACACACACACACACACACACACACACACACACACACACACACACACACACACACACACACACACACACACACACACACACCATAAAGCCTCATAGCAACTGTGCAGTGGCCGTCACTGCTGGAAAGCCCTCATTCAGACTCCCTTCAGTCGGATCCCAGCTCCAAAGACCACTGTCCCCATCGATAGGCTGAGTGGATCAGCTTTCAGCTAGTTACGTCATTTCTACAGCTGTGCACCCACACGCACTGTCGTCACACACACCCTCCCCTCAAGCATGCACATTCACAAAAACGCATATGGACTTTCATGCAGTAAACACACATGCTTCACTGGGATGTTTTAGGACAAACACTGCTGTAGCTGTTCCGAGGCATGCCTCCCTCTGCACAGCGAGCTCTATCACGAGCCAGCAGGTGCTCCTGGAACATGCCGGTTGTTACTCTCTCTACCACTGAGGTATAAGTAATCTCCGACACGTTTCAGGGATCTCCTTTGACACGTTATACAATCAGAGATTGTATAATGAAGGAAATGACGGCTGTGACTCATTTAGCTGTTATTTCCTTACTATTTCTGTTAGTCACCACTCGCATTTGACTGACGAAGACAGATTTTCTTCAGCGTTTCTGAAACACACCTTTATGCTGTTCCATCCGACCAGGTAGACCGAGGCCTCTCTCTGTCTCTCCAACGCTCCTGCTAAGGCAGCACGAGTTGATGTGGGTTATTCTCACTGCTGGATTAGTGGCGTGTCGTGTGCATCTGTCTGTTTTTGCAGATGTGCTGTCTATCTTAGTTTTTTTTCTTTTTTCTATTTTTTCTCGTGGTGATGGGGATTACTGTTAAGGCCGCTCAGCCCTTCTACCTGCCCCTTGCTCAATGCCCCTCCAGTCCTGAACTGGGTCTAAATCCTGCACGGAGGTTACCATGGCAGCAGCAGCTTAGCATATATGAGACAGTGGTCCCACGTTACTAGTGAGAGCAAGCTGGTGAAAAATCAGAAGGAGAGGAAGATGAAAGGCAGGGGAAAAAACAGAATTGGGATGGTTCCTTTTGCTAAATGTTTCCTGATGATGATGATGATGATCTGTAAAGTATCTATACAGGAGTATGTCTGCTTAGCCTGACACTGCAGATTACTTCTTTTATCTGTGTGGGGAGGGTTTTTGGCTTGACCTAGTGCAATATAAAAGTAGACCGCTGAATCCTGGTGGACAAAGATTGATCAGAGGATCAGGAGCCGGACTGACAGGGGTCACGAGGCCCTCAGGAGGTGACGCAGAGCTGAATGCTGAAAGCTGCATGCTATTTTGCGATGTCGTAATCTAGTCAGGGATAAGCGGACCGCAGAGCAGGATGGAGTGCAGGACGCGGCCTATGCAAACGAACCTAATGGATCACGTTGCTGGTAATTTAAGGCGGGCGCAGGCTGCTGGGGGTACAGCTTTCATATGTTGATTCAGGGGTCTGATAAAACGTTAATGAGTAACGTGATGTTTATCTGAGTATCTGAGCTACAAGTGCAGCATGTTTTTTAACATGACACCCGAGGGCATCTATGTCAGATTTTACCCACAAATATACATTTGCTTTTTGTTGTTAATACTGCTACACACATTAAAACAACTGAGTCTTTCTGCTTTGACAAGTCTAAGGAAATATCCTTGATTATGTCATAGTGTTGTCATCGTTTGTGTTTTTTGGCGGTTAGGTTTGAGACTGCACGTTAGTGTGCCAGATATGAGGAAATTACCACAGCAAGGGTCTAATGAAAGGTCATTTTGAGTTGCATTGTGGGAAATGTCTTCCTTTGGGGGATATGGCATTTGTCTCATGACCATAGAGGTGTGCAGCCCTCTCTTTCAGTCCATGACTCGTCACTGTCACCATGTTTTTTTGACATGTTAGAGCATTAAAAATAAAACATTTCAAAGTTAAATCTTTGAACAGGAAAAATGATGTTTGGTTCTTGGGCAGTGTGCTGACAAATTTCTTAATAAGAAATAAAAAGAATAACTTGATCATTCACCTATATGTACCGCATGTTGTATGCATACATACCATATCCAGACTCGAAAACCAGCATGTTAAAACTATACGGTGAGCACAGAAGCCCCACCCACTTGTTTTTCAAACCTTTGTTTGCGACGGGCCGCCAGTGAGAAGAAGGCTGACCGAGGCCCGGTATAAGATAAGTAGGAATTATGTGCTAATTGGAAGTCATGCAAAGCTGCTCCGAATCTAAGGGAATACAGACGCAGTTTGAAGTGAGCAGAATACGTCCCCTTTAACAAACTCTTCCAAGTGAATTAATCAGAGAGGCTTCAAATTCAGATTTGGTTCGCGTCCTCTGAAGAGCTTTGCAATGCATCATTATGGAAATTGCGACTTTTCATTGAACATTGTTGCCGTGGCAACGTCCAGACATACAATGTGTGGCCATGGAAAAGAAAGTTGTTTTAACACAATTGTACATTGTACAATTCTCCTATGCTGAGAGAGACGGACTGTGTTGTAGTGCAGCTGAAAGTCGACCGTAGACGTGTTCCACATGTGATGTGCAGCATCGTAACTGTTTAATGGGTATTTAATACTCAGTGACCTGTAGGACGAAAGTTAAAGGGAACCCCGACTATTATGACAAGTTACTCTAAATATGTTACAAATGATCTCCACTACATAGAAACAGACTTCAAAATAACTACAATGTTTTCGTTATTCATTAAATCTTTGTTTTTTTAAAACGGTTTTGGTTCCGTGGGAGCTTCCATGTTTTTGCGCACACAATGCATTCTGGGACGATGACGTATATAAGTTGTCGGAAGTATTAGCTACGTAGTAGATTAGAACGAGACAGTAAGAATGTAAACTATATGTCATTAAAATGTCTCCACGTCTCATCTACCTCTACATGATCAGTAGCTGCAGCTTGAAATCCTGTATATATGCCACTTGGTTCTGGATAGACTGTCCTTATGTTGTTTACTGCACATGATGGGATGACTACGTACGCTAGCCAGCCATGCATCCACCAGGTAAACTGTCCATATGAAGCATACCTGTAAGATCTTATTACTATAAGACTATAGACGACTCATTGATGCTTTTTGTCTTAACTGGTAAAAAACAAAAGTACCAGCAGGATAGCGGTCA
>VURO01050247.1:4788-16478 GCA_015108175.1 Pelvicachromis taeniatus | reverse complement strand
AGAACTTCAAGACATGTTGAGGAGGTCGTTTAACCATTTAAATCAGCTGTGGTGGATCAAGGACACATCTAAGACCTGCAGGACACCGGCCCTGGAGGCCTGGAGTTGGAGACCCCTGGTGTGCAGTATTCTCTCAGTGTTTTATAATGCAAAAAAAGTCGGAACTCAGTGACACTACCTGAAAATGCTCAAGACAGCACTATAGACTTTTTGTACAGCCATGTACAGTAAAATCTACAGTAAAGTTCGGACATTCCTGTAGTCAGGGAAGTAAGTGAGTACAAGACACTGAATACGTATGTGTCACATTTTTATTGTCATTCTACAACATTGTGCAGAAGAAAAATACTCTACAGTCACTTATGTAGAATAAACACAAGAAACAGCCTTTTGGTAGAGCTGTGCACAAATGTGAACAATACAACAGTACATATTGTAACTGAACATACGTAACTCATTCTGACACATCCAGACGTTCCTGTCTGTCTGGCCACATATTTTCATCTACATCACAGTGGATATCATCCCTTGCAATGCAGCGAGGAAAGAATCTCCTGGATACTCACTTTTCTCAGTTTTGTCCTCATATCTTTCGTCAGGGATGTCTGGAACACAGTAAGCAATTCAGTCCGGTCCAATTTTTTGATAATCACAGTTTAGGATTGTTATGCCATCATCTCTGGACCTAAAATTCATTTTTTAATTTACACATTATCTCTGGCCAGTGAATCTACCAGACATAATCTTTTACCTTAAAAAACATGTTTGAATTTAGCCCTGTCTGTCAGATACAGCACAGGGAAATGATGAAGTTCTGTCTAAACATACCCTGCTGCAGAGATCTGAGGAGTGTACTTTTCTCCTAATCAAAGCTTGAATTTCCAGCAGTCCGAGTAGACACTGAGTTCACCAGAAATTCCACATTCTCACCACACAATCATTGTTTACATAATCAAAAATTCATAAGCTTTGTTTATTAAAACTACATGTGTGCCCTCTGGATGATGTGTGTGTATATATATGGATGACATGTGTGTGTGTATATACAAACAAAAACAGTGGTACAGGGTTCAAAAACATAACAATTGTGGAGAGAATCTTTGATTCTTCAACAATTTTAAACACATCACCAAAAATCAATAGATATATCAATTAATTCAATTTAGGAAAGCCCTTTAGTAAGGAGGAGGCCAGTCCCAGACCAATATGTTTCAGATATGGATCCCAGATTTTGTAAAACGAGTCTACATTAGAATGGAGCATACATGTAATATATTCATTAGGAATACAAGCCATGAATACAGTCCATGATTTTCCTGTGCGGCCAGGAAGAATATTCTTCCTGGCCGCACAGGAGAGCAGCTGAAACAGTCTTTTGTGCTTTTAACAGCCAGATTGTCTGTTATTCCCAATGAAAGGCATAAAGGATCCAAGGGAACGACCAAGTTAAAAATATTAGAAAGAGCCTTTGCAACATCTGACCAGAACAGTTGAATTTTTACACATGACCAAAAACAATGCAGAAAATTGCCCTCCTCCACATTACACTTCCAGCATAGAGAGGAAGAATTAGTGTCTATTTTATTTTTAATGACTGGTGTGATATATGCCCGATGGATAATCTTTAGCTGAATTGATCTAGATCGGCAGCTTTGCCAAAGAGCAGTATGGTGATAATGTCAACACCTGCTTTCAGGTGAGATGGCTATCCCTCAGTACACTGGTCGCATGGCTGACTGGATCATGAATGAAGAAGCACCTGACGCCTTCACGGAGGCCATCACAATCATGACACTAATGACCATTGCCAGGTAATATAACCTTTTTGTCTTCTTTGGTTGTTAATGTTGGTCTACCTGGCTCTCTCACTTTACTAACACAGAAAAGTATAATTGGAATAAATAAAAAAACATGCAATCTGTTTGCAAAAAATTTCGTGAATTTCTTTTAATACTCAGAAATGAACTGAAAGAGTGTTGTGGGGCACAGACGGGCGACGTTAACCTAGGATGCTTTTTACACCCAAGCTCCTCCTCCAACCCATGCAGAGTTGTTTTCAGCCACTTCTGAGGATATGTGTACAGCAGAAGCGTAACAAAAGCTTAACGATACGGCTGTAGTGATGTTCTATGTGCTTTCTCTGCTTTATGTCGCAGTGCTGTGCTCGAGTTTGTATGTGACCTCACGTACAATATCACCATGAGCCGCATACATACCTCGGTGCAGGGAGCCGTCTTCCAGGCCGTGCTGAAACAGGAGATCGCTTTCTTCGATGCCACTTCAACAGGTAAATTATGTACAAACTGTATACAAGATTAATGTTTCATTTATTAATAAATAAAACGGTAAAGGCCAATCTCACAGGTTATAAATAATCCAGAAAAACAGTGTGTGTGTGTCTGTGTAAAATGTGATCCCTTTAAGAGGACTGCTGTGTTGTCAGGTGAACTGGTGTCACGGATTACCACGGATACCAACAGCGTGAGTGAAGCTCTGAGCGAGGAGCTGAGTCTTCTGATGTGGTACTCGGCTCGTTTCGGCTTCCTCTTGTTCTACATGGTGAGCCAGTCGTGGAAAATGACGCTGCTCACGTGCATGGGGCTCCCCATCATCTGGGTCATACCCAAGCTCACCGGACGCTTCCACCAGGTGATATGAAAAATCTAGCTTTAATTACTTGTTGATCAGATCTCCTCTGATCGGTTACGTTGTCTTGATACAGTGAATCAAACTGTGTAGTTTAATTTTTCATTATATTTCAGACTATTGCTGTGCAAGTTCAAGAGTCACTGGCCAAGGCTAACCAGGTGGCCACAGAGACCTTCTCAAACATGAAGACAGTGAGGAGCTTTGCCAACGAGGACGGCGAGACCGAGAAGTACAGACTGCGCCTGGAGGACACTTATGCCCTTAATAAAAAGGAGGCAGCTGCCTATGCGGCTTCTACCTGGGCTAACAGTGTGAGTTGAACACTGACCCATGGTACAGAGTATTTGCAGTTTTTGTTTAGTTTGACTTGTGTGGATATGTGACAGTGGGAAAATCTCAAGGCGGCTAACAGGACATTTAAACACCTTTTATTTGCTGTTTTTACAGCCAGATATTGTAACTGAGATAAATACATAAGGTGAAATATGATCAGAGGATCTGTTATGCTTTCCGGTGCATACGAAAACATAAATGCAGTCAGATCTGACCTTTAACCTGCCTACTCCTGCACCTGCTGTTGTGCTGTATGCTCAAACGTTCATACCTGATTCCTCTGGTGCATTTCTCACACCTGTGAATATATATAGGCCTTGTTATTAAAAGGTCAAACCCATCGATACATCACACAATAAGCAGGTAAGGACTGTAGCAGATACCATAAAGGAAGTGCAGAAAGGACTCGCTTAAGCTTTAAATCATGTAAAGCAATTTTCAGACAATCTAAAAGCGGGGACACCAATACGCTGTAACAGCTGATCACTCTGTAAGCTGTTGTTCTTGTTTCTTCAGATGACTACTCTAGCTTTGAAGGTATGCATTCTGTACTACGGGGGGACGCTTGTGACCAGGGGGGCGGTCAGCAGTGGAGATCTTGTGTCGTTCGTCCTTTACGAGCTGCAGTTTGCCTCTGCTGTTGAGGTGAGCCATCAGCCAAGAGGAAGCATAGACGGATGCACAGTTTTCTTCTTATTCACGACTACTTCTCTTTCAGGCTGTCATGCGATATTACCCACAAGTGAAGAAAGCAATTGGAGCCTCTGAGAAGATCTTTGAATATTTGGATAGAAAGCCTCAAGTACCCCCTGATGGCACTTTGGCCCCTGAAAATCTTCAGGGACACATTCAGTTCAAAAACGTTACATTTTCATATAATGGAAAATTAAATGACGAAAGTCTCGTCCTTAAGGTATGTACTAAATCGTCCTGTGCGTGTATCACATTTTAAGTTAAAGCATGCCTTAAAATATACCTGTCTTTCACCAGAATATATCTCTGGAGGTAAAGCCAGGCCAAATCACTGCCCTCGTGGGGCTTAATAGATCAGGGAAGTCCACCTGCGTGAAGCTGCTGGAGAGGTTTTACCAGCCTATAGAAGGGGAGATCCTGCTGGATGGCAAACCGCTGCAAAGCTACAAAGACCAGTACCTACACGACAAGGTTTGTGATCATCGCCTGTTTAATCCCATTTGTGTTTGTATTTATAATCTTTATGCTTAACGGCACCACGAGAAACACTAAACGCAAACATTTCTTTGGTTTGTTTACAAGAAAACTCCGGAGTGCACCTTTAAAGCTGCATTAAGTGGAGATTTTTTGGCCTCTGGGGGAAAAACAGCTTATAACGCTAAATTATAAGCTGTTAAGCTGTTGCTCTAAAATTAAGTATAATGCAAGTTCTGCATGCAGTGTTTTCAGAGGGTCAGTAACATCATATTTTAGCTTTAAAAGACGGGGAGGAGAAAATTTGAATCAAGCAAAGTGATGTGTCTCATTTTTTGCACTTGATATTTAAATGAACAAATACATTTCCTGTATATTTTATTTTATTTTATTTTCAACTGTCTAATATTATTTCAGTTGGTTCCTTTTTTCCTATGTGTATTTTTTATTCTTAATTTTAGCTAAGCATTCCCTACACGTGGTTTTAGATTAGGTTAGTTTAAGCTAACTGTAACCTGGAAACAAAGACATCACCAACATCAACCTCTGTGGCTATTCAAGTCCTCATACCACAAACTTAACTGCTAAACTAAAGTTAAAGATAATAAATGCATCCAAATTAACCCCTGGGCTGTAATCAATGCTGACAGGAAGGTTTTTCACTGTTAACTAGAAGTTTGTCCTCCAAATTCCTGTTTAAGGGTTCGGGTTGTCATCTTTCTTATCTTTTTATAAGGATACTTATTTGCGCTTTTTCTTAGCTGCAGCTGTTTCCTTTGAAGGCCCTGCTTAGAGTTAGGGCTGCTTAGTGTGCTGTGAATATTACACAGCCACTAATATCCCGTCTTCATTCTGTTTGCTCATAGATTGCTGTGGTGAGTCAGGAATGTGTGCTGTTTGCTCGCTCTGTTCGAGAGAACATCAAATATGGCTACGAGCATGTCTCTGACGAGGAAATGCACAGGGCTGCAAATCTGGCCAGCGCCCACAAATTCATCATGGAACTGCCGAATAAATATGACACAGGTTTGACCCAGAATCTCAGCGTTTAACAGGGTCTTATACTTTAAAGGAGCCAACAGCACCACAATGTTTCATGTTTTCTAAGGCTCGACATAAGCAAAACTTTGGTGCGTCCTTCTGTTTCATAGATGCTGGGGAGAAGGGGGGTCAGGTGTCTGGAGGTCAAAAGCAGCGTATCGCCATCGCTCGAGCTTTAATCAGATGTCCTAAAGTCCTGATTCTGGACAATGCCACCAGTGATTTGGACACAGAGAACGAATATCAAGTAGGAAATTCTTCATTTTTAGGGATTTTGTAGTTCTTAAATCTGTTTTTCCTTTAAAACTAAAATGATTGTGCTCTACAGGTCCACCAGGCTTTGATGGATCAAGCAAAAAACTGCTCCGTGCTGTTGATATCCAACAAGATGAGTGTTGTGGAGAAGGCCAGTCACATAATTGTCATCGATAGAGGGACGGTGAAGGAGGAGGGCAATCACGAGACGCTGATGAATAACAGAGGCCTTTATGCTAGCCTGGTCGAAAAGCAAAATAAAAGCTGTTTCCGAAATGAGGAAGAGTTGAATTGAGATGCAGTGAGAAGTGTGAGCAGCACTCCAGGAACACGTTTGCTGGTTTGAAGACTTACATCTGATTTATGCTTCATGGGGAAATCTACACCTTAACCTAACCCGAGATACACCGGGGGTGAACTGTAACTACACGTCGGGTGGATGCACACCGATGTTACTGTGATTGGCTCGTTCAGCAGCATCGATTCCTCCTGTATATTTTGCGTGCTGGTTTTTTCGCAGCAGTTTTTAAATTATAAGTGAAATAATAACAGTGATCACTTCAGTGTAAGGAATAATAATCAAAGCATCGATGTAAGGATTCACAAATGTCAGCAAACTCCTGGAGGAAGATTGCTGAAACTATCAGAACGAAGAAGTGGAAAAACGAGAAGGACAAATATGTCTGCCTTCGAAAAAAAGAGTTAACCGCTACAAATAGCAGCGACCCAGAAGGGAAAAAAGTCCCAAAATTACATTTATTTTTTTTCTATCATCTGGCACCAAATATGAAACATCAGGACACGACCACATAGTAATTAACACGTAATGCCCAGCAAAGGCAGAAATGCTGGCAATGACGTCGGCCACTTGCGAAGCTTACGCATTGGTTCTACAAAGATTCCCCACAGAAGTCTAAACCAGGCCTAAAAGGGGCAAAACTCAGGTTACATTTATAATGTAAAGATTGATTTTACTATGAGACCACACCTTGTATTACAAGGATTTGCTGGAGTTCACCCTGTAAGACTGTTGCACCTTAAAGTCCTTGAAGCTGTCATGTACCTACTCAGCAGTCCCTGAGAGTTGCATCCTGTCCCAAAGATGCAACCAGCAGATCGGTCCAGATAGAAATCCTCCGTCATAATAAAAGAACGCATTTTCAATCAAGAAATCTTAATGAGTAAAAAAACTATGAACAATAATGTCTAGTTCTGGTTAAAAAAGCACCAAGTATTCAAAAAAAACCCTCTGTATTATAAACCTCGATTTGCAGCTTTCCCTACAATGCTGTGATACATCCAGACATACAGTTCTAAAAGAAAAGGCACAGTACCATAAGCAGGTTAGCAAAATCAGTGGTAGTGGGCAGATTAATGTTGCTTTATTACTGTCACATCACCCAAACCCACATCCCTCTGGTGAGCTTTCATATGCCTGTGGGTGTGATTGAAAGCGCTCACGATCACCCACTCTTTTGCTTCATTCACTTTGCTTCATGCGCTGTAGATGTAGAGAACAAGCAGCTAGATTCACCTTATTTGATATTGCACTATTTAAAACTGTTTCTAAATGTTCCGGATGGGTTTTTATGTGTGTGTTTGTTTTATTTTTCTGTACTTTTCCCTTTATCTGTGATTCTTTCCCACTCGTTTGCTTCCACAGAAAACACGAATCATGACTTGCTTCATTTTTGTTTTAAATATTCAACTTTTCATCAGTAAATCTGTTTAACAGAGCTGTTCTGTGGTGCATGTGATTTATTGATGTAAAAAAACCAAACATTTTCTCATAAAGATGTTTTCTTCGTAATAGCAATATGTTGTTGCAGAAGGTCCTGGGTACTTATGCTTTTCCCTTTTGTTGTATGATAATACTTCACAATAAATTATTACTGCTAAGTAGTACATGTGGATTCAGTAGTAAGTGTAAATAAAGCAGATTTTGCATTTTAGATTCTCTTAACACTCTTGTAGTTCCTTCATACGCTGAGCACAACTTGTTGGCTGCTTTTCAGCTACTCCCAAATTAACTCAACTGGATTTAAGTCGCGACTGTGGACTTAAGATGCTCTGTGCCTCACAGCGAGGGCCACACATGGAAATCCAATCTATTTTCCTGTATTTCACAAAGATAATGTGGCTGGTTCCAAAAATGTCACAGTTAAACTCATGAGGCTAAAGTCTGGATTCACACTGGTCAGTTGTCAAGTCATGTTGTTTTCAGGCTAAAGCGCTTCTCTTCTTTGTATTGGCTCCACCTTCAAGGCCTGATTCACTCAGTCTCCTTCCAACAGCTGATGAAATGTGTCTGCTATTTGAACTTTTGGAGGCTTTGATGTGGGCTCTAATCTGAGGCGCTGTTAATGGGCGATTGCTGAGGATGGTAAATCAAATGGAACTTCTCTGTAACGGGGAATTTTTAGTTTTTCTTTTTTTGGTTTGACCTACATGAAAGCCAGTTTCATCCAAGGTAGCAGACTTGGGGATGATTTAACACTTTTTGCACTTTTTCAGTTACTTGGTGACCAACCGACTTACATCTGTCTGCTGATCTGCCATATTAAGATGAATACTTATGGCGTGACATTCACAGTCTTTATTTGAATTTAAGAAGTCACGTGTCCTCGGCTTCCATAGGACGACAGGTGGGGTACATGCTGGACAGGTTGTCAGCCTGTTACAAGGCCAAACTAAGTTGTTTGTTATGTGTAGCTAAAACACTGACTCAAGCCCGAGGTACATTTTTCATGCTAATGATCAGTACTAATGATCAGTACTAATGATCAGTACTAAGTGGCTTAACAAACAAGAAAACCTTCCTCTGAAAATGATCAGGTACTAAGTCTGGACTGAAAAAGCAGCCAGTGTCCAAAGAAAACTCTGAAACTCCACCAGAAAGCCTGAAGAACTATTGCTTAAGCCCACTTTATAAAAATGTCAAGAATGTCTGACTCGTTGGAAGCAGCGGGAATGAGTTGTGACTTGAGACTTTTACACAGCACTGTAGTTATTGTTTGTTTTTTTTTTAACGTTTTTTTTTTCTCACCGTAGTGATCCTGAACAGCAACTTGTGTTTTGATCAGTAGGACTGTCTTTGTTTTTGATAGAAAAATATATGAGGGTGGTCTTCTTCTATAAGGCAACAGGAGTGGAAATCAGCTGGCCATTTTTAAGACGATAGCCTCAAATCCAACAGCAGATCCGTTTAATTTTTGAACTTTTGTTTATCACCAGCCTCCTATGATCAGTTCATTATGAAAAATACAACAAATCCAGGGGTTACAGCCTGTGAGTGTGACTATGAAGTGTTTTCTTACATTTCACTTCAACGGTGCAAAGCGTGTCCAAATTAGACTTGTTTCCTGTTTTAACCATCACAGCATACTACACTCTGTAACATTAACAAATACAGGATCTGTAATACCCCTGCAATAAAGTGTAACGTTTCCACAATATCGTTCATAACAGAACTTCAAACACTAGCTAGACACAGTGAGGTTCTATAAATTTGAACTGATTTTATATAAAAGGCTGTGATTGTAGGACAAAATGCAGCTGATGAAACAATGCTTTTTTCAAGTTGTTTCAATACATGCTGAAGTGATCAAATTGTTAAACGATCTCACAGCTGATTGGTGATTCACAGCTGAACTCAGCATCCCTGTCTACAAGACAGTTACAGCGGATAGCTGGTTTGTTTTGCACCCTTTTCATAATGACTGCTGGATGGAGGTTTATAAATAAGGTTTATAAACAGCTTTGTTCCACCAACTATTAGCCAGATGAACAAATCACAGCTTTGCCGTGATGCTTTGTGGATTTCAATGGTTGACTCCCTACTGCAGACCAAGTCTACCCAGTTACAAATAACATAGCCCACACCTGCATATGTTACAACTCTTCAGGTTAGGGAAAGGTCATCAGTCTGTCTTATTTACTCCCAAAGTTTTGAAAATGTTGTTAAAGACAACAAAAATGACAAAATAGCTTAAATAATATAACATATAAATGCCATTATATTGGCTTATGGGCCAATATAATGGCATGTAATATAGCAAAACAAATATGAACCCAAATAACTAACTAATATTACGTAATACTAACAATACGTTAAAGAAAAATATCTCCATATTAAAATATCTATTTAACACAGCAAAATAAAACGTAATTTAAAACGCTTATTGATGCATACTTTTACTTTTACGTAAAAACTTTAGAGTCAGCGTATAGTGTAATGAAAGTGCCGTGCACAGTACAGGGTAGAAATAAACTGATGAAGGACAGATGATTCATCGCTATACAGATGTGTTGGATTGTGGAGATGCGCGAGGCATAAAAGATTTATTGTATCTGTCCTTGTGGTAGCGGGATTGAATCAGTCTGTTGGAGAATGTGCTCTATGGTGCAGCAGTGACGAGTGAAACCTGTTGCCACTGCATGTCCACAATCCCATCCTCCTCTTATTTGTTTTTTGTAACATGTATCTATTTTTCTTTCTATCTAGACTGCAGGATACTGTTAAAAAATAGCTTCCTTAATAGCAGTTAGTCACGGAGTTGTCACGGAGTTGAAAAAAAAAAAGATATTCGTTTATTTGAGGGCATCATTCACAAAGCAGCTAAAAAAAAAAAAATTACAGTTGCCACCCAGGTATTCCGCAATGGGTTTAGTAAAACGGAGATCACCCGCATGACAATCCGAACTCTCTTGAGGATAAAACATACTAATCCTTATAGACAGAGAGGCGTTAGCCTGAAAATTACAGCAATTATTAACGCAGTGCGACACCAGCTCATTACGGTATAAAAAATCAGAAACATGCAATATTTTCAGAGAACAAGATGTACAGACTGCTCTGTTTGACTGACACCTGCTTACAGCCAATAATAGCGCAGAATCATCGTCCACGTGACAGGAACGACACGGCACTGCCACGAGAGGGGTTTATATAGGGTCAAGCGGAAGCGCTTAGTCGCCATTTCATTGCGGAGTTGGTCGCTGAGCGTTTAGTGGAAGTGCAGCGTCAACAGCGGCGAGAAATTGGATCGTAACAACACTCCGCCCTCAGCCCAATGGAAGCCGCCGTCAACCCACCTCACGACAGGTAATGTCCGCAGTGTTTCGGGTCAAACTGAGGACATTTGCTGGGCTTTGTAGTCCGCGTGAGGATAGGATTTATATAATAAAACCCATGTTTTTGCTACGGTAATGTTACAGTTAGCCTCCGAGTAGCATAACAGCTCGTCAGCCAGTCTTATGATACAGACCGATTACGCTAGCTTCCACACACAGCAGGCTGTCAACTCTGCAGATATCTCTGAAGTCCTCTAAATCTTAACATTTGCACACTGGTTTTGTGGAGCCTCTATCCCGTTTTGTTTAGCATTTAGCTTCTAATTAGCAGGCTAATGACAGCTGCATCTCCATCGGCTAGGTCAGCCGGGTGCTCCCCGCCGGCTGTCTGTCTGTCGTGTCATTCATTGCTCACGCAGCCTGCTGTCGCTAATGTCAAACAACATCACATAAAAAATCTAGTTATAAATAACCGGTCCATTATCCCCCTCTCTCTCCCACACACACACACACACAGCCTCTGCTTAACTGCAACTTGGCAGTCCCAGGTGTATTGTTATATTTATAAAGCGCTGTTGCAGTCTGTCGCCGCTAGCTCGCAAGCTTAGCTTCCAGCTCGCAGCTTCTGTGCTGGTGAACAAACGCCCCGAGACTGTGGCAAAATGGCTGAAATTGCCTGATGGCCCGAGGGTTTTATCAAAATTTAAATAAACATTTTTTTTTCAGAGCAGTGCTGTGTAATAAATGCGGCGTTTGTGTCTTTTTGGACCCCATATGTCCGTCAGTTATTGGCTTCGTTGTGAAGTAGTGTTTACAAACAGCGAGGGCGGGGCGTCCAACCACGCGATCAGCAGCTGGTGGACTGAGTGTCTTTGATCAGTTTGACTAAATAATAAAGACGGTTTGTTTAGCCCACGCTGTGGGAAATTTGTCTCTGTTTGGTAAAAACAGAAGCTGGTTAAATGCAGGTTCAGATACTAAAGTCACATTAGTCACATGGAACCAAGTTGATAATTAAACGGTAGTTGCGTTTTTGCACAAATGTTGGAACTTTACATAAAAGCAAAAATAAACAATCTTGTGTTCAGAACTCAGTTGGAGAAAAGCATGTTAAGTTTTGGCATGCTTTCAGCAAACAGGCACTCTGAATCAGTAGTGAGTAGTATTTATTC
>VURO01050246.1:17364-44327 GCA_015108175.1 Pelvicachromis taeniatus | reverse complement strand
CCGAGACAGCTGGTGACGCAAATCTGAAGGCTAGACCGTCCCATTTCACAAGCCTCACACTTCCGGCCTTCGAAGGACCCGGCCCACGTAGACCGCGAAGGCCGGGTCCTCTGAAGCATGCAGCCTAGGTTTGTGAGATGTCGCAAAAAATTCATCTTAATTTTTTTTTCTCCAATGTCCCTTGCAGGGCTCCGTACTTGACACGTTCCAGTTTTAAAAATGCGTCACACCTTTTTATATCACCTGGTGCCTTATCTGCTTAGTGTTTATTAAAACTTCCATGTCGGTGGCTAGCATAGATGCACACATTTGTCACTAGTCCTGAGTCTCCTTAGCTGTGGATTTGAAATCCAAATGTCACCACATAAAATACAGAATTTGACCATTTTGGGCAGATATTTGTGGTTTAATCAACACTGCTGAATTACTGGTATGTTCTTTATATGTTATTGTTTGATCAAAGCAACAATTTAATTAATTTGTACATGAAAAAAATAGGATTCATAATGCCTTCATAGCTTTATAGCTACTCGGTTTTAAAGTTAGCCATAGCATTTTATTAAATACTTTTCACCACCTGAACATCTTTATTGTTCAGTTTCTTTGTAAAAAACAAACAAACATTTTTTACATTTTGGTTTTATAGTTTACTAAATGCATCAAAGACTGTGATGAAAGGGGAGAGTTAATTGCACAGTTTTGATAGGCAACTTTATATCTATTAGGCTTTGCCATCCTTATTAAAAGGCTCAAATATGTTTTGCAGCTACATACAGATTTGTTTGTTGGAAAAATTGCTCAAATATGGCTCCTTTGATATAAAAGGTTGCTGAACCCTGTGGGAAACGAGGATGCAGTGGGAGAAATAATTATTTGAAGACTTTGTAAGTTTGCTCACTTACAAAGAAATGAGCAGTCTCTAATTTTTATGGTAGGTTCATTTTAATGGAGAGAGACATAATATCCAATAAAAATGAAGAAGAAACACATGTTGCAGGAAGTTATAACCTGATTTGCATGTCACTGAGTGAAATAATAACTTGAGCTCTGTAGTCTCTGTAATCTGATTACAGTCAGCTGATCACTAATGATCTCAACATGTCTTATGCATACAGTACATCTGTCCACTATCATGCAAGACCAAACGACCACCAAGAACACCATCCTGGGAGTGAAGCATGGAGGGGGAAGCATTATGCTTTGTGGCTGTTTTTTATTTTGAGGGTACAGGATGACTTCACCAAATAAAAGGGCCAATGGATGGGGACATGTACTGTAAAATCTTGGATGAGAACCTCCTTCCCTCAGCCAGAACACTGACGATGGGTTGTAGATGGGTCTTCCAGGATGGCAATGACCCAAAAGGTTTTGTCCTTTTGTCTTTATCAAATACTAACTCATGTTTTCCTTTTTACCTTATTTAACTCAAGGACATGCAAATTAATTTCTAACTTCACTGTGATGTGTTTTTTACTGAATTTTTGTTTAGTATTTTGTTTTTCTACATTAAAATTAAACTACCATAAAAATTAGAGGCTGCTCATTTATTTGTAAGTGAGAAAATGTACAACTTCAGCAGAGATCAAATCATTTCCCCCCCACTGTTAGACTGATGGACCCTAGGACTTAATTAGATCTTGTCAAATGGAAGCTTAAACAGGTTAGTGGACCTTTTTTTTTTATTATTACATTCACAAAAAATCTCCAGCATCAAATATAGTAAAATACATAAACACAATATTCATGTCTTTGCCAGCACAGCATTCGTTTAGAACATATATTTGGTTATTTTTTCTATTGTTTTAATTTACGCTCTGATTTGAAACACTGCTTTGACAGTATTTGCTGATTCCTGTCGTATCAGTGATTCTGACGCAGGCCAAAAGTGATATAAAAGAGAAAAAGGGGTGACAGCAAAAGAGAAAGAGAAGCTGCGATAGGCTACACCTCACTGATAGAGAGATAGTGTGTGTTTATTACTTTATCTGTCTGGACCAGATGTCACCAGATGCCTGCTGCTGCTAGCCTATCTCAGCCCACACGCACACACACACACACACACACACACACTCCTTCTGCCACTTTGACATGCTATACCCTCCTACACCATGTCCTATGTGAAAACAATCTAACTACAGACCTGTGATTGTTGAGAATATGTGATTGTGAAATATTGGTTACAGTGAGTGAACTGCTGAAGACTTATATACGCTGTTTACACCCGGTAAAACTGAGGATGGACAGAAATGAGATCAAAGATAGGGGAAAACAAAAGATGGGGAAAAAACAGAGGAAAGGCAATGACAGTGACAGAAAAGAAGGGCGAGCATGGGAAGTGCAACACAAGAGGGTCACAGGGGGATAATGCTCTGTTCTGAAAAAGGGAACCTCCATGTTAATGGTCCTGATGTAAAAATAGAAAAAAAATGCAGATCACAGCAGCAAAAACATGAAAGCGCATACTGAGTTAGGCTAAGGCAACTTAGGAGATCTCTGCACACTGCTGCAGTAAACAGGCTGAAATAAAGTGCAATAAAATGGAAGAGTGTCACACTTACTGACAGGAACACGGCTTTGCATCAGTGAAACAATAACAGAAATATATATTTTTTTAAAAACTGAAGAGAGCACCAACATGCTCTAGGAATATTTTTTGGCAAAAAGTATAAGATATTTGGTATCTTAAGCAACTTAATACTGATTTTAGTTTCACAGTCAAGGGTCTCAAAGTGAGAAATATTACTCTCTGTGGTATAAGTCAAACCTTGCATTTTTACTCAGAAGGTCTAGCCGTTCCTGTTTCACTGGGTTAAATCAACAAAATTATTTGTTACATTCAAATGGTAAATGCACTGATTCATATACGGCACTTTTCTACTCTACTTGAGAACTTAATACAACTTGCCTCTTTCACTTTTTTCTATCAATGCGCTTTCTATCTTGCATTCACAATGGGTTTCAGCTTGTGGCCTTCATCAGGGTCATTGCAAAATGTCAAACAGTTTGTGTTTACATTTAAACATCATCAGATCTTTGTCTTCTCCATGCACCTTGGAAGTAGGTGAAATTGCGCTAGAAATATTTGATGCTATCTTGCATTCACACACATTCATACTCATGCATCAGAGAGCAACGTCGGGTTAGTATCTTACCCAAGGATATTCAGCATGCAGACTGGAGCAGCCAGGCATCGAACCATCAACCTGTTCTATCTTTTCTGACCTACAGCCGTCCCTACAAACCTTTTAAAATGTTAAACAAGTTAGAAAACACAAATTTCCATTTAAGTTTCCCTAAGCATATAGCGGTGTAGATTAGCTGCTGAAGCTGAGAGAGCCCACTTTAAATATATAGGATCCATTGTTCACGTCTGAATTTGTAGATTATAAAAATAAAGAGAAAAACATCTCCTTTATAAAAGAGTAGCTCGCTGTTGTTGTTATCAATCCCATAGATATTGTCAGTAGACAGCCTCCTCCGCCAGCTAGTAGGCTCAGAAGGTCATTATCACCTCATGTAATGGTGTTTGTGCAGAGCTGCTGAAAATCCATTTATGAGAAGTTGGCTTAAGGAGGTTGGATGGGTGGTAGAAGAAAATATCTGATGAGTTTCACACAGATTTGACCAACGGATTAGGAAAAAATCCCGACTTGTGTCTTGCAGTTCACCCATGTGAGAAAACTCAATTTTAGAGGTTACAGTAGTAACGAGTCTCCTGGAGGTATGACACGCACTTTCTCTTGAGCAATGGAGGTCACCTACATCACACCTTCTGTTTATAATTGACCAGAATGGATGATAACACACCTGCTGGCCTGCAAATCATTCCACAAGGACGCCTACTCTCCATGTCAGAGTAATTACAACTGATGGCCGTTTAATAGGCTGTTAACATTTGAATCGGGTGAAGGGAAAGTTTGCCTTCTGTGAGAAAAAATATTGTTCAGAGCATTTCAGTGTAACTTCATGCTCACTAGCTTAGCTGTCCTCAAAGCTCTGCTATATTGTTGCATGAACAAAGATGAAAAAGTGTTTAAAAAGTATGCTTACACGGAAAGGGGCATGTCTGTGTAGGTTCTCTGTCATCCACGAAATGCTAGATTTAAGAGCGTGATAAAAAAGAAAGCAACTGGACTTGATTACATTTGTGACCTTTCAACATTCATCAAAGTAGTTTCTTCAAAATGTGGAGAGTCCTTGGTATTTAACCCTTTGTATGACACCACCTATCAGCCACTTACAATAAAGTCTTGAGATCCCTTCTCTCCCCCACTCACACCTTGCTGCAGGTGACCCCAATAGGCCATATGACAGGGTAGGGCAAGGACTACCTCATGTGATGACACACATGATCAACAGTAGATCAGCGAGAACCTCCAAAAGGAACAACCCCCATTAGGGTTTAAATATGAGGGGATCGTTTAAATACCACTTTTTTCGGTTCATTTCATTGCAGTTCAGTTCAACTCTGTTTTATGTAAATAGCTCCAAATTACAGCAGCAGTCACCTCAAGATGCTATTTTAAGCTTAAAGACCCTACAATAATACAAAGAAAACCCCAACAATCAGAATACCCTCTACGAACAAGCACTTGGTGACAGTAGGAAGGAAGAACTTCATTTTAACAGGAAGAAACCTCCTGGAGAAACAGGCTCAGGGAGTGGCAGCAATCTGCTGTGATTAATTGGGGGATCTGTAGAAGTGAAGTACCCTCTTGGCTTCAAACTCTTAAGACATTGAGAGGGGCATTGTGTGCAAGATCACTTAGCTTTCCATCATTTCTAATCCAATCAGTACTTGGATGATGCTCTCATGTCATGTTTGTTATATACACTGTTGGTAAAACCATGGGCACCGTGACAGCAAAAACACATTTTCCCACACATGGCCTTTGGTGCAGAGCCACATTGATTTGTTCTCTGGGAGGCACTGCCACCTGTCCCGTTTCTCTAATTACGGACAGTATGGTGGAGAGCTTGTTGCTTAATAAAAGCAGAAACATTTGCAGTTCAGCAGCAGGAGAAATATTTCAGGCAGAGCCGGGAAATACAGACACCTGTCACCTACCAGGGTGAGGAGGTGGAGACGCCGGGCTCTCACATTTTTTGCACATTTATCTCAACAGTATGGACATCTCTAACAACATGAATTCACTCTGCATAATACAACAGATGAGCCACAATGTGGAATGCACAACATGGTTCTGGTGGTGGTAGAAGGTTGAATCTATCACCTAATCCTATGATGTGCTCTGGCAACAAGATGGAGCAGTTTTTAGCTCATGGTTTGCCCTTTCAAGACACTGAATAAAGACTTTTATTTAAACAGAGTCATGACACTGGCAGCAGTAAGGGCCTGCAAATTCCTCATATTTCCCAAGAGACCATACAAACCAGAACGTCTCAATGCTGTCACATTCCGTTTTTAACATCAGAAATTAGCTTTTATTTTCACTGAAGTGTTTCAAGTTTTCAAGGTCAAAAAAATCTCCTAAAATGAAAGAAAAACCCTCCAAAACACTTTAATTTTCACAAACACTCATTTATTACCTTGAAATATAACCTTTAAAAAGCTTTAAACACTCAAAATAAGTAACAGTAACCCTAAAATAAAAGCTTCCTTTCTGGTCTTCAAAGAATTTTATTGTGACTGTGCAACAAACAAAAACACCCTCACAGAGTGTGGATGCACACATTTACGTCATAAATCACACACTAATCCAGCTTTTTTTTTTTAGTTCTTCTTATCTTTGAAAGCATTTTCCCTTCTTAATAGGCTGGCCTCAAGTGTTTGTGTATGTGCGAGGGCTCATCATAGTGAATGTACTCACTCGTGTGTGTGTGTGTGTATGTGTGTGTGTGTGTGTGTGTGTGTGTGCCTGGAGGCACAACTGTTAGTGCTATTAGATCTTGATATTGCAGCAGTAGCTCACGGGAGCCCAATACGATTCACTGCGTTTGTCATTTTTCATCAAGAACAGGGGTTAAATGTATAATGTAAACCTCAACAAGCTTGATGTCCCTTTATCAAATTCCGCTCTAGTTGAATTTCTGTTTAATACATTTAATTCTGCCATTCCTAGTTTTTTTTTTTCATAACAATTTTAAACCTGAAGGACGGCCTCCCTTCTTATGTCGTCACTTGAAAACCAACACTGCTAAGAATGCTGCTATGAATCTTGTCACTTTTGTAATTTTGCAAAGACTTGCCTTGTAAATTCACAGGGATCACCAACTGTACACTTGCCAGCCTCATTAAGGCATGCAGACATGGTAAAGGCAACACTCGGAACCTCAAACTGAGCATCAAAATGGGGATTTTGATGCTCAGAAAAGTGATTTAAGAGACTCTTAGCTAGACATGAGTATTTCAGAAACTGCTGATCTACTGGGATTTTTCTACTCAATCATTTTTAGGGTTTACAGAGAATGGTCTAAAAAAGAGAAAATACCCAGTGAGCTGCAGTTCTCCGGGTGAAAATGCTTTGTTGATGCCAGCGATAAGAGAAAAATTGTAAGGCTGCTTCAAGGAAGTTAACAGTAACTCAAATAATCAGCTGTTACAATCAAGGTATGCAGAACGGCATTTCTGTATGGGAAACCACTCCTGTCAGCTAAGAACAGGAAACTGAGGCTACAATTCAACAACAGAAGATTGCCTGATGTCTGATGAATCTCATTTTCTGCTGGAACATTTGGATAGTAGAGTCACAATTAAATATGAACAATGTCAAAACATGAATTTATACTGCCTTATGTCATCAGTTCAGGCTAGTGGTGGTGTAATGGTATTGGGTTTGGGCGCCTTAGAAACAACTGAGCATCTTTTATGACTACTATTGTATACATTGTCTGATGGCTGCTTACAGCTCATGTTAAAGTTCAATAATCTCAAGCTGATTTCTTGAACATGACATTGAGTTCACTGTACTGAAATGTCTTGCACAGTTATCAGATCTCAGTTTGATAGCGCACCATCACAATTTGGTGGAATGGGAGATTCACTACATGGATGTGCAATCAACAAAATTGTGGGAAATGATGACATGATTCTAAATGTCCAACACCTTTCTGAGTTTGTGCCACATTAAGATCGTATTTAACACAGTTTTGAGGGCATAAAAGAGGGTCCAACCCAGTACTAGCAAGGTGTACTAATAAAGCATCTGATGGGTTTACCGTATATGCAATCCTGGTGGACAGTAACATTAGAAGGAAGGAGCAGACAAAAACAGAGCAGATGTGGAATGTAAAGTCCAAAGTTGTCCCAGATGAAACAGGAGCATTAGGAGCTATAACCCTGAAACTGGAAGAGATTCCAGGCACAACTTCAGAGATCTCTGGCCAGAAATGTGCAGGCCCAAGAGCAGCTGAGATACTGCACTAAATCCTCAGATTTCCGGGCCTAGTTTAAGGAACACACACGCACATACCACCCCTCTGTGGGGGTGACAGGGAGATTTCAAAATGACAGGAAAAATATATTTTACCACTCATACCCCTTGGTGATGAGCCACACTGATTTTAAGATATTTTTCTAACATTTGTGCTGCTTCTTCAAGATTCTATTAGGATGCACAAAATAAATACATAAAATTTGAAGTAGTGGACAGTAACATGTCCTAGATGATTTAGAACCCACTTTGAATATTTGGGAATATTGTTTAAATAGTAAAGAAAGAAAGAAAGAAAGAAAGAAAGAAAGAAAGAAAGAAAGAAAGAAAGAAAGAAAGAAAGAAAGAAAGAAAGAAAGAAAGAAAGAAAGAAAGAAAGCTACTAAATAAGTCAAATCCAAGGTCAGGTGATTTCCAAAATGAATCACCTCTTTAATAATGTATAATAAAGAAATTGGATGGGAATATGAAGACAGAGAGATCATGGTGATTGGTGCAAAGAAAAACAAAAGGCAAGCGAGACAAAGCAAAGAATAGACAAGAAACTGGCTTGAGAGCGATATTGTGGCAAGTGATGGAGAGAGAGAACAAACAGAGCAAGATGAGAGAGAGAAAAATAATCACAGTATAAAGCAGCAGCATGAACGTCAGTGAGCAAAAGAAGCAAAGGGCAGACAGAGAGAGGCGAAGAAAAACTGAGCGATTGAGAAGGAAAAAGAGATGTAGAACAGAGGATATTGATTGGTTAAAAATGCATGAGGTGTCTGGTGTGCAGCTCCTCATTTCTAATGCCTTCTGACCAGACAGGCAGAATCAAAAACATAATCTTTATGAATAGCTGCGTCTAATAGCTGTTTTTATATCATTTGGTGCTCTGTATAAGTCAGTCAGTCAGTTAGTCAGACACTGCTGAGTAACAGGCAGATGGAAGCACAGCTAGTCAGTCAGTCAGTCTCTGGCACAATCTGGCGCTAAATAACACAGTCACTCCAGAATCTCTATCAGAAGTCTCTATTTGAGTTGATGAGTCTGCCTGGTTTCAGTTGTTTTAAAATGCAAAAAAGCTTTGTGTGCTGTAAACTTGTGGAAAAATGTCATTTCTATTTTTCCTTGGAATTGTGGAACCAGAAGAGATGAATAAAGAGATATTCCTGTCAGTCTAAGAGCTCTACATTGTTGGACCAAAACTGAGGCAGTGAACTGTGAGATGGCATTGGCCCCTTTTGCAAATGGTCAGTAAGTTGGTCAGGGAATTGGCTGTTTAAACAATGTTTTACTTTATTCACCTGTAGTTCTGTTTTTATTCAGCTTTGCCCTTACTTTACTTTGCCCTTGTTTTCTCATCCTTTATATACTTTCTGAGTAGCACATTATTGTATGTTTTAGGCTAGTGTTTGCACAGTATTTGCACAGGATGGAAACCATCATTTTACTAATAGACTGAATGTAAAAGAAGGATGTATAGATTTACCTATAGGCCTTTTCCATAGCTGATACTGCCACATGTCAGAGCACAGGTTTAAAAATAGATCAGTTGGGTGCCACTACAGCTCACCTGTTTGAGCAAATGCTGTGCATGTCATTCCCTCCAATCTCTAACCCCACATTTCTTTCTAGTTTTCTGTGTCATCTAGTAACAACTGTGGATTCATTTCAATTAATTACGATTAAATATCATTCATATTTAATCTATATTAATCACATGAGCAAACAGACTCAAGAAAAAAGGGAATATATATGCACTTAACATGTTTATTGAACATTTTGAACATTCATGTAAACAAATAACTCTGTAAACATTTATCTACATTAATGTGGCACTGTTACTCCAGTTACTTTCAGCCAGTTACTAAGATAAACCATCTTGTTGACATCGGCTCTGCTCTGTACATGTGCATGATTCTGTCAGGCAGCAACTCCTTATCTGATTCTGAATCTGAACCCATCTGTAAAAGACTCATTTTCTTGGGTGGCCCATCTTCACAAGTCTGTCATGGTGGGGACTGATCATGCAGCAGTCTTCCAAGTGTGGTCCACACCCTCTCTCTGTCACTCTTGGGGAGGCACTTCAAGTCCTTGAAATGAGGATCCAAAGTTGTTGCAATCTTGAGCCAGTCATTGTTCATATAGTTTTTTGACGAGAGGTTAGGTCTTCTTGGAATGCTGTCTTAAACCTAGCTACATATGCAGGGTCATCATCAGAGGTTTCCATCACACGATGCAGGTGACAGAGGGCAATCTCAGTTACATACCTGTAGTTAAAACACACAAACATAGGGAGAGATAAAAAATAACAAAATGGTTATAAAAAGAAGAAACTGATTGCGTTTAATCAATTCATTTTATTTCAGTCTAAATGGTATATAGATTGCTTACTAGCAGGGCTCTAGAAGAGACTCCAGTTTCCTTTTTGTGTGGTGTCAGCATCACAAGTTTGTGACTCTGTTGGTCCAGGGTCACTTTAATTACTGCTTGGTTGCGGTTTAGACAGTTGACCATTTCTACTGTTGAATTCCAGCGCGTTGGCAAGCCCTGGATCAATGCTCCTTCCGCTGCCCCAGGGTTGTTTTCTGTTTCCAGCTCTGAGGCGTTGGCTGGACTATGTTTGAAGTGGCCAACAAATTTCCAACACTTGCACAATGCACTCACAAATCCACTGTCACCAAGACTCACAGTGATGCATCTCTATAAGATGTGAGCCACACAAGGCATATGGTCAAATGGCAAAAGTTTAGTTGCAGCTGTCATGTTGACATGACACTCCCTACCTATCAATGTCCCACTCATGTGCCACTGTTAAGAAATGTTCAGCACATGCCTCTGCGAAGTGACGCTCCTCTGACTTCATTATACTCAATTAAAATGTCTTTAATTCCCATGCAGCTGTAATTGGATGTGCAGTAACGCCAACATAGTTACTGTTACTCACAGAAGTCCAGTAGTCACCTGTTATGGCGACAAGTTTGGCTACAGCTAAATCCTCGTGCCTTTTTCCTTTTCAGTGTCATAGAGCCCATTAATTTTTGTGACATTATTGTGTTTCTTGTTGGAGCCTCGTACAATGCATCTTGAGAGGCAACTTACAAAACCTGTCTGTCTCAGCGTACTTCTGTCATCTTGCTTTTCAGACTCATTGAGGCAACCGGCCTTCACCTGATCCTGGCCAGAGAAATTCTTGTCCAAGTGTCAACCTGCTTCGGCACCAGTGTCTAGATTCCAGAGGGTCCTGTCCTACTTCCTACCATTATCAGACACCTCTCTGTGGTTCAGTTTCATCAGTCTTGTCACCAAAAATCTAATAGACTATATGAACAGCACCTTGGCCATTCTCCATTACAATATGAAGTAAACTTATTCATGCAATAAACTTGAAGAAAAAACACCTATAATCAGACTGTGTTGTGTTAAAAGTGTGCTTTTCAGAACTGTCTCATCACAGTATCAACACACTTTAAAATCACTAAGGACGTTCAGTCTTGTTTGAGCTCCAGAAATAATTTTAGCATGGCTGAAGCCTTGATAATTAAAGCATTTCCTATAAGGCAAAACTTCACAGCAGACAGGGTCACTTACACTCAGGAAACACAAACCCTGTCATTGTTCAGTAAAAAAAAAGAAAAGAAAAATACAGTCAAACTAATTTTGACTGCGTTACGTGAGAAAGATGGTGATAATAAAGAAAGGCCTTTTGGAGAACTGAAGTTTCAGTGCGTGCTGCTTTTTTGTTGCTCCGGTAAGCAGTTTATCATGCACGTCAGCCTCAGGATTAATGCTTTCATTTGAGACTCTGATAAAGGAGTATTGATTTTGTTTAATCACACTCTGGATATGAGAAATCCATTGTGAAACATAAAATGTCCCAGTGAACTATTGATCTTTGCTTTGGGTCAAAAAGCAGCTAAGATCTGATAGGCAAGCTAAGTATTTGACACCAGCACAGCAAAAGTTGGGAAACACTGACAAACATATTTCTGCTGTTTAACTCTAGTATGTAAAACACAATTTGCATGACGTGAGGTAAGTTTGAAAAAATGAATTTACCTCAACCAGAAAAAGCCATGTGACCCAACTCTGGCCTTTCCTCAAACTGAGGACTCACCCGTTTGTAATAGTAGCTGCAATGACATACACATGCTCCTATTTAGTGGCACTGTGCTTCCAGCTCATTGCTGCCACCATTGGTCCCAAACTGAAGCAGCACATTTTCATGCTATGCTTTCTAAAACATATATTGAACACAGAAAATCCTTGCTGCTATCTTTATTATACTATTTACATTATGTTTGTGTTTGTGTGTCAAAACACTAATAGAAGTCCTTGACAAAGTCAGAGGTAGCAACAACTGTCTTACCACTGCAAAAGGCAGTTATTTATCAAGCCACAGCTACAAGAGTCAGGTGTACTGGGATGTATATGAGAACTTAAACTAGAGAACAAAAATAACAGTATGAGTTAAAATTCACATACAGCGCACACAGGAATTACAAACAACATAGGAAAACATCTATTTCACAGTCCTTAGCAGTATTGCACAGTTTATAAGCTAGAGTTCAGTACTTTGATGGCATTTGGATATAGCAGCTTTTCTGTGGTTTGATCTGCACGTTCCAGAGGGCAGCAGAGTGAAAAGGTGATGACCGAATTCTGTAGGACTGCTTGAGTGAAGGTAGCTGACTGGCGGTGGTCCTCTGTGTTGATTTGATGAGTCCTCAAATGCGTCCTCAGTGCAGCTGGCATACCACACCAAGATGCCATGGTGAACAGGTCTGCAGCTGGGTCTCGCGATCAGAAAACAGTGATTGATGGGAAAACTGGGTGGAAATGGCAAGTCCTCACACGGGTGGTCAACTAGCAGGATTAGAGCTAGCAACGTTGTTGTCATGAAAGACTCAATTCCATACTGGCAGTCAGGCCATGTATCCAGCAAGGCAACATCAATTCGACAAATTGGTCAAAGCAGGAAACTGCACCAAGGCCCCAGACATACAGGTACCCACAAGTCAGCCTGCGTCAGTTTTTGTGGCAACAAAGAGCAACTTTTGTTTTTCAGTTTTATAACTGGTAACACTATGGCACAAAACCTGAGGGGGTTATCATAATCCTTGCATCACTCCATTAGGACAATTTCCTAAGCTGGGTTGTCTGCCCACATCAAAAATCAAACGTGATTTGAATGCACATGCTTTCTGACAGAGTGATAAGCCAGCAGATGTAGAGAGAATACGGGTCAGGGTGGTGATGGGATGAAACAATAGTAATTAATTAAAAATGGGGACATTTTCAAACATCAGTGCATCTAATCAAGGAGACATTGTCCCTTATAGTCTTGGAATATACTTGGAGTGGTCACAGTTGCCTGCAACGTGCACGATTCCAACCCCTCCCCATTGCCCTGCTGGCCTGAGCTAACACTGCCCTTAACCATCCAGATGATCTGGTCAGAATTAAAGCAAGAATTACACTAATGTGGAACTCCCTGGAAAAAATATTCTAGGACTTGGAACAAAAGTATACAAAACTAATACCCCCTTTTATTATTCAAGGTGCAATATATCTATGCATAAAACAAAATGTCTAACAGCTTACTGTTTGTGGTGCAGATTTGTTAAATTAGCGTTACTATGGACAGTTCCAACTTTCTTCACCTCCAGAGAGACAACGGGAACAGGCCGACTGCCAGATCTCATTAAGTTCAAAGATATTCAGACGGACAGGCTGAGCGAAGCTTCAGATCCTCTCAGATTTAATTTGTTTGGTTCAATCAGTGCAGGCTGATCGCTTGTAGACATAAGATGAAACATGGGAGAAATACTTCATCCGTTGGTGTTGACAGCAACTCACTTCTAACTTAGACAATATGGGCCTGTATTTGCTCGCCATTGTGATTAAGTAAAATGAAAGAAAATGTGTTACTTGTTCTCAATATGCCTGTAATTTGACAACAGCACTGTCACTGGTTAGCTTCCCTTGTTTTAAGTCTTAAACTAAAATTTGCATTTGCTCACTTCATAGCTGAAACACCAGTCGCATTTTTGACTTTCACTCTTGTACACTTAAAATAGAATAGTGGTTGAGTAAGGACTCAAACCTGACAAACAGACGTTATTTGTAATATAAAAGTGTTTAATCATTAAACTTGTAAACATAGCACCGATCAAGTCCATTGTGGGTGTGCACGTATGTTTTGTTATTTTTATTTGATTTGATTTTTTTTAAGCAAAATGAGCTCTTTGAGAAGAAGCTGGGCCTTGAATATGAGAGAGACAGAGCATTGATTATAATTGCCTTACCTGAAGGTAGCATCCAGTGGACCAACTCAAACGATGCAGAAACCAAGCAAATCCCAATTAAAATGAACACAGACATGAACAAAGCTTTTGCTGTGTGTTTTGTCAGGAACAGAACAAAAGAGTGATTAAAGCTGCTTGTTAAGGGGGAAAGTGTGACTCATCTGCCTCAAAGCAGAGCAAATTTTGGATATCTAATAAGTGACTTGGGAATTCCAGTTAATAATTTCACAGTTTTAATCTTCCCATCTGAAACATAAAGGAAAAATTAGTTTGCCGTAATGTATTTCGGCAAACTTTGTGTCTTTTTAGATGCGGAGAATGCCTTTTGGATCTTTTGCGGCCTGAAAGCAGCTTGATTCAGGCCTTCATTGCAACCTTCCATCTGGCTATTACCACACAGATACGTTTTGTATTGTAGTCTTGAAAGAAAGTAAAAAGCAGGTATTATTTGACTATCTGACACTTTCAGATGTGGTTGTAGTGCTTCTGCACATAAAGCTAAGCTGATTACTGAGGATATGTTATGTTTTTAAAGAACCCTTTAATGAACCAAACACCAAAAAGAAAAGAAAATGCAATTAAAACTGTTTATTTATTACCTGAACCCAAATAGATCTTGACTGCATGGTGAAACTGTGACATCACATATTATTATTATTGTCATTATAGTAATAATAACAGTAATAATAATACTAATAATAGGCCTATGTTACTAATTATTTTTTTGTTTATTTATTTTTTTGCTGTCATTCACTATTTGTCACACATTTAATCTGTGTGACTGAACATAGCTGTCCTCTGGGTTCTCAGTCATGTGGCACAGACAAGTCATGTGACATGGCTGCTTTGGCTCAACCACTAAAAACAAAGACTAGAAACAAGAAGTGAATCAGCCAAACGTGTATTTTATATAATTATCGCTGAAATCAACACCGAGTGGCTTGTGAGTATTAAAGCAATGATCCAGACGCATCGATTCTCCTATCCCTGCATCACAAACCGCCAGCTCTGTCTAATGAGAAAGTCTGTCATGAGTCCTTTGACCTCTTAATAACAGGCAATAGCACGTATAGCATAAGATATCAATACCTTTTACAATAGCTTTTTTCCCCTTCACATATCGTCTACACCATCACACAATTTAGTGGAGCTCCACTCCATAGGTGCAACATTATGTAACTGTTCTATTTGTGAAACACTGTTAAAGCACACAGCAATTACCCAACTGTTGTGCTGCTCGCGACAATGGCCCTGGGACAACGGCAGCACAGCTAGATCAAACAGTTGTGCTAAATTAAAGAGCGGGTTATCAGACCAGGCAGGAGTGTTTGATGTGCAGAGATGAGATGCATTATTATGGTAAATAAGCCTCCCTTATCAAGCTATTCCTACAGGGCCCTCTGGCTGAGCAGCCCACAGTCGTGTGTGCCCTTGGTCAGACAAATAGATGCACACAACACACACACACACACACAGCACACATGGCAGGATCAGTGCCTGAGAGCATAAATACATGCTCTGTTGATCCTTTACACTCCACTCCAAACAGCCGCCTGCTCTCCAAATGTCAGTCAGTGTCTGGCATAATTTGTTTCTAATCATTGGCAAAGAGTGAGAAAATGTCACCCTTTTCCAAGGAGGATGAATTCCGATTGATTTCCAATTAGCACTAAACAAAATGCCAGTTTGCTTTTTTTTTTTTTTTGTCTGTCTGTGTGTGTGAGAGAGAGTGCTTGTATTTGTGTGATATTTAAGATCAGAGGAAACTGATAATGCATCACATCAAGCCCTAAGGCACAAAAAGGTCCCTGAAGTTCTTAGGCTGAGCCCTACAAATACTGTTGTTCAGCTCTTAGCATGCATTTAGAGAACTAAAACGCATAACTACATTCACCGCGTATTGGAAAACAATAAAACATTAACCACTAATGAATGATTCAAAATCTCAGTTTGTGTTACAGGACCAAATGCGTTTTAACAAAATCAGAGAACAACAGCAATAAAGACAAATTAGTTTAATATTCTATTTAGCCACAGTTAGAAGGATAAGTGAAACCGAATGAATTCAAGTAGCAAATTAGTCTTTAAAAATGTACCGTTTTTTTATCCGATTAATTTATGCAGTTGTTGTTGATCTCATATTTCTATAAAGAGCATTTACACATGAGTTACTGCTAGAAAGAGAGAGGTTTCTCTCTGTCTGACACATTTTGTTGTTTTCCAAGATCTGTAACTAAAATCATTCTAAAGAAAGAGAGATATTTTACTCTTCGATTCTAAACGTCAACTTCTTTTATAAATTAAAAAAAAAGCAGAAAATAAAGTCAGATGATCTTTTATTGTCTGTTACTGTGTTACCAGTCAAAATGCAAACCTGGTCTTAAGTGGCACCTCTGAAACTTGTGTGTCAGCGTCACATGTTTCAAAGTGCATCAGGCTGCTTTTAATGAGAAATTCTGACACATTTTGCAGAGTTTAAAGCTTTTCTATAATAGTGCATTTTCTCATTTTGTGACTTTTGCACCACGCTTGTTTATTCAGCTCTAGGTGCTTCTGTGCAAACTTTAAAGCTTAGATGAAAATCGTCCACAATGTGTGGTAATTTAAAGGTAAGAGCCAAGATGCGCGTTCCATATTGCACGCCTTCACCTTTTGCAGCTCTACAAGCACACCCGACCTATTGTCAGATGGATGCAGTACCATAATGCATAATAACCCACACGCAGAGTTCAGTCATTCATTCCAAAAAGCATACGCGAATAGAATTCATGAAAAACAAAAAACGAAAACAAAAAAAAACATTTTTTAAAAAATGGGGTAGAAGAAACTCTTTAATTTTGTTGTCACATTTTTTTTGCCCATTTCAACAAAAGTGACAGATGTCTTCTGTCCTCTATCTCTGTGTGCGCTTCCCTGTAAGAACATGGTGAGGTTTTACAGGCACTGTTTTTATTTTAATGCATTCCACCTAGGACAAAGCTTGTTCAGCCTTCAGTCACAGCAAACAAATTTAATCACGCCACAAATAAATTGCCAGAGTAATTACTCGCGAGTACGAATTGATGTGTGCTTCGCCAATTAAATTAGTAAACTTAGCAACAGCCACAGAAAATAATAAATGAAGACTCCAGAGAAGGAAAAAAAAAAAACATATCAGCATATTAAAATCATTTATTGTGCTCCAGAAGAGTAATTACTATTTAACCAGAAAGAAAGACAAGTGACAAATAATCTACAATACAAATGCCAGACCTGCTCACATAGTTCCCCGGTTCACATGACTTTCAAAGAACAAATCCACCTTTTGCTTTCAGACTGCTTGCACAAACCTCTCAGGATGAATCTGAGGTTTAATTGTTGTTTCTGCTGCGCTTTGAGGTCAGAAAATGGCACGTTGCGTTACATTCATTCGCAGTGCTCGTTCCTCTCTGCCCTTGCACTACAACACAGGCTCACTGTCAACCACGATCTGCGTAGCTTTACACAGGAACAAAAAAAAATAAAAGAATATGAAGCTTCCCCCTAGAACAGGGTTTCACAAGTGTTTGCAGTCCCAAACTGTTTGGCTGTATACTCACCCTTCTTGACTGGCTTTATAAAATCTAGCGGTGCTGGGAGTCAAAAGAAATGACTGAAGAAATGATACCGGGATTGGGTGAAAGGTCCCCTTTGCAAACGGCAGACTGACACAGTCTCATGGTAGTTTGAGAAATAGACTGTTTTCCCCATTTTTGTTTCCAAGTACGTGGACATCAAGACAGTTTCCACTTTAATGTACTAAAAGTTCACTCAAGAAAGTAGGAGGATAGTGGCATAACCACAAGAACTAATCAAAGAGAATTTTTTTTTTACCATTCTTTTATTTTATTCTTCTTACACGCAATAGTTTTACTAAAAAAAATTTCCCGGTTGATAAGTTGCTTTGAAAAGCAGCACAATTTTCTCCGTCAGGGTTAAACCAGAAGTCATCCTGTACAGAAGCACATAGATCACATCTTTTGGGACTGTTTCACAAGCTGCCATGAGACCGGGCTAATTGGACACAATTTTTTTTTTTTAAAGGAGGGTGACACCAGATGGGAGTCATTCTCAACTCTGGGGCATTCTCAGACTAATATCTCACATCTGCCATTTGAATGTCAACACTCTTACAAATGAGTGCTGCTACAAACACAAAGCCAATAAATCCAAATTTCAAGTCTTATTCAGGACAAGCAAGACATCATATGACACGAAATAAACAGAATATTTAAATATTCAACACAGAAACACAAAATAGGCACAATATAGAATTAAACACTAATGGAAATAATGTCTACAAGGCTGACAAAGGAGCGTACTGGTGACCGGAAATGAACAATACCAGCATATGCATTCGAAAGGGGGTGACAGATTTTTGCAGGTCATGTTTAAGAGTTTATAACTGTGTGTGTGTGTTTGGCTGCTGTTGATTTAAGATGTGTGTATTTTAGCAAACACACATGTAAAGACCCTCCTGCCCACGCATGCTGCACGTAATCAGTGTGCTCAACCTGCCCGCAAAGGCTTTAGAAAATGACAGAATTTTAATAATCATCTTAAAAATAAGACAAATTCAGTTATGAACCAGGCTGAATTAGAAAAAGATGGGCAAAAGGTGTATGTTCATGATGTTATGGTACACAGCACTTAAAGAAAGGGTATACCCTTTTCCTCATAACTTCATAATGTCCCACGTAAAACTACCACAGCAGATAAACAGTATAAAAACTGCAATTAAATTTGAACTTCTTTCGTATTTTATTTGCTCATTTTACTATCCAATAACGTTTTAGTGTTATTAGTTCACAGTTTTAAGGCTTAATGTTTCCTCTATCGTAGAGCAGGTGTGTGACTTGCCCTAACGGTCAAAAGATCTGTTAGGAGAATATATGTTTCTGCTATTTCCCACTTTTTAATGTAATCAAAATGCTTCTCAGTGAAAAGAGTGTCTCATATATGTAGCAAAGATTGGAGTTAAAACAAAATATTCATGATGTCTCAGTGGCACACTGGAACTGGATATGTAGAGTGTGAAAATGAGTGTCAATTACTCCAGTTTCTTAAAATCAGCAAGGAAGAATTTTTGCCTTTTTAGCTGTGAATCAGCACTTATATAATTAGATAAAAAGAGAAGGGCAACTTCATAATTATTTACTTTTCTTAGCCCTAGTCTATTAAATACTAGCCCTTTCTTAAAAAAAAACAAAAACATATGCAGTTGTACTTTAGTTGTGAGCTGAGATTTTTACAACATGACGAACATAGGTACCCTGTGGAACATATGACCACTAGAGGTGCTGTTAAGCATTATTTTTTAAATGAGAAAATCTCACTACTGCTAGTACCTGCCATCATATATACACACAACCGTTTACATTCGTGTCAAGAGCAGGGAGACATGACCTACATTTGCGGCGGCTGCAGGGGTTGGCGATGCTTGCTGACAGCTGGATAGGGTAACGTCCAATAAAACTTTACTATCAATACAAGAGAATAACAGCAGGATGCAGAATGCAACATTCACAAAAGTTATTATTTGCAAATGTTTTATGAGGTAGGAAATGCATTTGAGATATTCCTTACACCATAAAAATGGTATTTTAATGGCGAAAGAGAGAAATGTTGACATTTTCACAGGGCACGTTCAACATACAGCTTAAAAGGTGACACGGCTTTAGACGTGGACCATTTCTTACTCAAAGATTGTGAATTTTAATAGAGAAAATGTCACCAGGCAAAACAAGTTAGTTTGCTTTGAAATGCATCAGTCTTCCAGTAAGATTGCCTTAGTGAACATACTGAATCTCTCAATTTTGGTGCTGTTAAGACAGTAAATGATCCGGTCAAGAATACACATTGTGGGTATGTTAAGTGGAGTTGTGCGATGTAATTTTGATAGGCTGTTAACTTGTCTTAACTTTGCTTCAGTCTCAATAAAAGGTGCTAGGTCCTATCTGTGGTCAGAGAGGTGTTCGGCACGGCCTTCTCTTCTTCTGCTACTCTGTATTTTAAATCTTTTTCACATCTTCCCAGCTGTAAGGAAAACAGCAGCTAGCTGGTGCTTAAATCAGACTTTCAATTTGTGCATCGCTTTCAAGATTTAATCTTTTAAAGCTTTCTAATTCGTAAAGCACTTCTCTTCAGGGAAAGGTCATTCGGTGCTGTTATTTTCAAAAGTTTCAGTTTTCTCACAAATTATGCCACTTTGCTTTATAATTAGCTTTTACAACTATGCACCTCTATAGACAACTGTCAACACTGTTAAATGTATTTAATGCATTTGCTTGCTTATATAATTCTTGATTGAAGAGTCATTGCATTTTGCATTTTCTGCAAAATGTTTTGCTGTCTTCCTGTTTAGTTTTACATCCTTAAGCAATCTAGCACGACTGCTTTTTCTTTATGAGAAAATTTGGACTATATTTGCATGTAGCACTGCAGAGGCTAAATCTTGTTAGCAACTGCCACTATAAATTAAGTTCAGTACAGTTTCTAGCAATTTCCATTTATAATTCCAAATATGTCAGCTGCTGACCAACATTTCTCTCATTTTTTTTTTCACACTACAGTTGGTTTACATTTCTCACCTATCATCAATCAGACGATTGGATGGCATGGCAAGTTATTAATTAGGATTCATCCCTGGCTGTCACCCACTTAGCATGGCCTTGCAATTGCTTGACTATTTACCCATCAGTGCAATTATATGTTTAATTCAGTGGGTGGCCCCTTATTTGCCCCTTTATCATTTCTCTGGAGAGCAATGTTTGAATTTGGCAAGTGCTAGCTATGTACGATCTCAACCCCCTGTGATATTTTCATGTAGAGATGTAATTACTCGTTCTGAGTGGCTTTCAAACTACTACTAACACTGCAATTTTGTAAACTTCAAAAGTGAAATGCTTTGTGGGATGCTTTGTAAAGCAATATGGCTAAAATGCAAGTAAGTCATGCTCAGAACGATTTGTCATATTACATGGATGCATGTAAAAATGCCATCGTAAATGCGATGGACAGTCACGCAAGCTGCGGTTCCACCAGACAGGAGACAAAACTATATAGTGCTTTTTGTCTTTTGAGGTCGCTGTTGCAGAATGAGTTGACCACAGGGTATTTGTTGTGAGTTAGCTAAGAGATTTTGAAGATTGAACACTGGATCCCAATTAATCAAAGGCTATGATCATTGATTACAGAAAGTGACAGAAACTATGGAGCTCTCCATTTTTGTGTTTGCTAGCTTTTTTTTGGTTTTGTTTTAGTTGCAACTGCATGTTTGGGTGCACTGTATACATACATACATGCAGTAGGCCAGCAGAGGGTCATGTGTAGTCAACTGGGATTACAAATTCAATTATTTTAGTGTCACATTATAATATCAAGGGGTCACTGTAAAAATAAAATATAAATAAATAAAATAAAAACAACACAAAATAAACAAACAAACAAAAAATTAACAAATATTGTTTTTTGTTCTTGCCATGTTTGTAGCCATAAAAGTGAACAAGTGTAGTGCTCCACTGGATTTACATCATGAAACACGTTGTTTTGGTTTTCAAATGCGAGAAAATGAATAAAAGTATAAAAAGAAAGAAAAACATATTTTGTTTGTCTTGCTTGGACTCGTGGTGTGCAATCTGACCTACCCCATGTGACTCTGCACATTTTAAATTAGCAGTCTACATATTAGGAATTACTTTGTTGTTGATGCGTCTATTCAGGGACAGATGTTCCTAAATCCCTACATAGCCAACATCATCATTTCACTTTCTTTCAAGAGTCCTTTCCACATCTAGTGAAGTGCATTTCGGCAATTGGGTTACAAAAACAAGGTCATGTTGCTTTTTATATGGGTCTAATCAATCTTGAGTTCAAGTAGAGGGTTTTCCTATAAAAAAAACAAACAAACTTTTTGTGTAGGAAACAAATACTTGGAAAGCCCAGGTGTAATTTCTTATCACATGGTTGTGTATGAGAGCGTTAATGCATATTATCAGTATTAAAGTATGAAAGCTTTTGATTTGTCGATACAGTGCCAACAAAACTACAGAGCAGATTTTCCCCCGATTCTGAAATTCCCACGAGGATGATGTGTGATAATAACCTTGGAATCTTTCTTTTGTTTAAATCCCAGATCAAGCACTGGCTGTTCATTTCATCCAGAGAAACAATCTGGAGCCAACAGATAAAATTAGTTTATTCAATTTAAATTGTATTCCAAAAAGCAACATTTCCTACGAGAGACAAGATTTTATCCCCTCATCCAGCTTGTCTGCCACAATGTTACATGGGGTAACAGTAGTCTGCACTCATTATTTTGAATGACTGCACAGTGCCTGTAAGGAAGCCAAAAGGGGCAGGATGAATTCTCACAACAGAGGCCTCTACACATCTACATTTTAGTGAAGGGAAAACAGGGAGAAAAGCGTTTCAGCTTACCAAGTACCATCTCTGAGCCAGCATTCAGATTTCTATATCTGTGCACAATAGACTTGCCATCTAGGATATTCATGTCTCTGTCTGCTTTGAAGATCACCACTTTACCCCCACAGTGACTCCAACCTTTTAAAGCAACTGGATTCGACTGCACTGTGACTCATTTCTACACCGATGGATAACATCGTTAGCTGCTGAGGCTTCACTGACCTGAAGATGTTAGCAAAGGCAGACAGCATTGCAGTAGATGGTCAACTGAAGACAGTGCGGATGTGAGACGAGCCGCTTTGCTAAACAGCCCAGCTGTCAGCTCAGTATAAAAGATGAGACAGTAGAGAATCCCTGGGTAGAAAACGAGTGGGGCTAAAAAAAGAAAAGAAGTAGCTGTTCAAAATGAGGTAAAGAGGAGTGACTGTGGGCTTCAGAGCTGCTATGAGAGGTCTTTTTTTTACTTCCTTCACATAATTCAATAATTCCAACACAAAGTGTCTCCTAACACAACCAGGCTTGGCTAATGATAAAAACTAGATGAAAAGAGCATCATGGGAATTGGCCTACTATGACCCTAACTTTTCCTATCATCTTGCCCTTTGACTTGTGTTAGTCATGTGTAGGCATTCATGTTTAAAGATTTCTACAGCGCCCAATTGTATGAATAAAAAAAATCGACACCAATCTCACCATTTTTTTTTTCACCCTCCACCACAGTCAACACAACCTCCCAGTTAAAAGTAAAGAAAAATGGGCAATGGAATAAACAGTGCAGGTAATTACTTCTATACGATATAGTGGTCAAGTAGGTAGAATACCAAAGAACATTGATCTCAACTGAAGGTACAATGAGTTTGATTGATACAGTGTAATGTGATTTAACCACTATCAAAAAGTAGTACCAACACACGGAGTACAAAACTAGTCCTTATATGCCCAGCTCCACTCAAGCTATATCATGTTATGCAAGAAAATTTGAACCATATTTCCAGCCCCTCCCCTTTCTGGCCCCGACTCCAGCCCGCATCATCCATAACCTGGAATTGTATTTCCCATGGTCCTGCAAGGGTGTGTGTTTTCTTGTAATCCAATCAAGAAATATGTCTGAATTTTCACCAATGCAAGGGAGAGAGGGTGAAAATTATTCTTAATAATGACATAATCAGCAGAGCAGCCATCAAGCAGATAAATTGTCATGCGCATCGTGCTAAAATATCCAATTATCCTTTGTCCCCCAGCTCTCTGTGTTGAAGTTGGAAATGCCAGAAAGCCAGTAGGTGGATCCCCACTTCCTACTGGTTCAGTTCTACTGGCAGGTTTGCGGTATGGATGCCCCTCTCAAAAGAGGAGAGCTTAAACAGCCTCGGTGCTTAGTGTACAGATCTAGATATGTAAATAGGTTCTATACAATAAAATTGTTCCCAATCCTCAAAAATAAATGGATGAAAAGTATTTGCAAGATTTTTTTTCTCCTCAAAATGGTTCTGTTGTGCATACAGGATTTCTTTTTCTTGAAGTTTTCAGTCTTTCATTTGCTCTTTTCAACAATTGTTTTTTTTTTTTTCTTTTTTACCTTATCTTACATAGCCTCCGTTTATGATGTCAAGACATGCCTAAATTGGTTTGCATGGCATCTACATTGTGCCCCACAGAGAAATCTCTAGAGTGATGCCAAAGGAAAACAATGCGCTTTCTTTCTTTTACAAAGAGCTCCCTTCTTCTCACCTCCAAGGTGTGTCTGATGCTCTCTTCTGTGTCCAGATAATACTCTCAAGCAGTCATTTGTCAAAAGATCCCGAAGGCCATATCTGTTGCTAGAAAGAGAAAGTATTTTACTGTACCTTGTTTTGCTGCAATATCAGAACAAAAATAATAACAATAAAAAAAAAACATCCTCCTCTTTGTTTTAGCTTAAGAGGTTGTTTATCGTCAGCTCTTTATATGTATTTTTTTTTCTTGTCTTAAATTTTTGTACAAAAAGATAATTATTCTTTTTTTCCCTGGTCCGAACCCTCAGAAACGCTTGACTATATTTCCTCAGGTATTAACAGGGTGTCGTACAGTCCCAGTGTAATTCCATGGGTTTCTGGCAACTCCAGGATGGCATTTCATCTCATGACATACTTGTGTTTGTCAGAAAGTTGGCCTTCAGTCTCTGCTGCATCAGCGGCATTAGCTTTAGCCTCAGCCATCAGAGTCATGCCTGCATGGGTGGATCCACAGGGCTATACTCGGGTGGTAGAGTGTGAGTGTGGGTGCGGGTGGGGTAGGGTATTATTCTGGCCACTGCTGGGGAAGGTATTGAAAGAGTGGAGAGAAGTGAGCCCTCCCATGGTGCTGGGGATCATGGTTATGGTGTTTGGTGTCATGAGCGGGATGTCATCTGGTGAGCGCCTCATGGCCAGAGTATAGTCCGGTGGGCAGGCAGTCCTCAGAACCACGTCATGCGGGTGCAGGGAGTCGCCAACCCCCCTGCAATCTCGGTCCAGGTCTGAATGTTGTTTCATCTGTAGAGACATGATTTCCTCCTCTTGAGTGTGGGCAAGGTCATTTGCAGCACTCCGCTGGGGGCTGCAGCGTCTATGAACATCATGCCGGCGCTTGTCCTTTTTGTAGTAAAGTGCAGCAAAAGCCAGGATATTAAGGAAAAGCAGGGAAGCTCCCACAGCAATGGTTACAGACAGCTCAGTGGAGTAGTCACGCTGGTCCACAAGATGTGGTTGGTTGTGACTGTCCTGTGTCTCAGTGGGGAATGGGGTTGGGTTAGGACGTTTGGTCACCAGAACTTTGGGCTTCGGTATTCGATTTGTAGTCTCTGGTGGAGGAATCTGAAGACAGGAAAATCAGTGGTTAATAAATAATTAATCTGATCATGCTCAACTATATAGTCGACCTTGTGGTACCACAAAGTCGAAACTACATATTGGATAAAATCAAGAACCTCCATAATATCCTTTGAATGTTATTAGAGCAAAAAAGCATGAGTTAATTTACATTTGCAATAAATACATTAATTAATATAGAAATAAGATTAAAAAAAGAAAACAAATAGTAAAAAAAAATATATATATATTTTTGTACTGGAACTTGTTCTAATCCCATCCTTCTCTTTGGTTTTATTGCATTGTCTACTTAGTGCATGTTCATGCTTTGTTCCACGTGAGCCTCCGGAGTTTTTCTTTTATTACTTCTTGTATTTATATTTTATTCTAGCTGTACTTTTGGATTCTAGATTCATTTATCTGCTATTAAAGCTCAACTATTGTTTGTTTACTTGTGTCTTCTGTGGCTTGAATTTCACATCATTCATAACTTCGCAGTGCACACAACCACCAAACGGACATTTCACTCATTTAAGCTTCTATGAGTCACATGACTTCAACAGCATATTGTGAAAGAAAATGAATGTTTGACATTTTATAATCCTTAAAGAAAACCTAACTTCGTAGTCTTGCAGATTTCCTGCTACCAGGAAGGTCAAATATAATTTAATTAGATCAATAGTTATATCAATCGTAAATATGCACCTATTTGGGGCATTATTTTTGTCAAATTCAGGGGTCAAAATATTTTTATTCATGACTACATAGTGCTTGTAAGAATGATTGCACAGTGCCTGTAAAGACCTCAGAACATTTCTAAGTAGGATATCATGAAAACCAAAGCCAACCAACAATTTTGACTATTATTTTCAGTTAAAAGTAGTAATATTTGACAAATTTTTTGAAGTGTTTCAACTGTACACCAGTGAGATTGGCTACTCTTGATTTAAAGCTGAAGGCCAAAGTTTATTTCAACTGGTTGTTTGATTTAAAATGCAATGTAGAGAGGTATACTCAGTATACTTCAGCTGCTGCTCTATGTTTATATTTGTTCTTCTATCACACACTTTTTAATATGAATTAGTTTATATATAATCGCCTAAGTAGGCGATCACAAGAGCCCCTTGAGTGCAAACTTGGGCAAATTAGGTCAACAAACAATCTCAATGTTACATTTAAAACTTTTTTTTTTAGGTGTTCAAAATGTCTTCTATGGAGGGAATGGCTCACATAGACACTTTTTGCTATGCTATGACACATAGGTTATTTAAAACCAACCTTGGTGGTGGTTGGGATGAGCTGGGTGACCTCATTGAGACTGTGTAGATGAGGAACCAGCTCCAACCACAAGTTGACCTGAGAAAAGAACAGAAATAAGTAGGTGGTATAATCAAGCAAGTATGAAAACTGTCTTCAAAAGAGCGTCTTAAAGTAAGTATGAAATTACATTAGGATGAAAAGGAAACAATACTGCAGTTCAATTTTAAGCATTCTGAAATCGTTCCTGCTTGCAAAAAATAAATATAAAAACTAGGACACAAGTGAGTCATAAACAGCAAAGCTCGAGAACACACAGGAATGTCATCTTTACAGAGATGAACATTTTAAAATAATGAAAGAAACTATTAATTGGGATACATTTTTATAAATCCAGCTTGCATACACTGAATTTTGAAAAGTTAGAACAATGTGTAAAATGTTAATAAAAACAGAATTCACTGACTTGAAAATGTTTTAAATATATAATTAATAGAAAATAGATCAAATACACCATAAAATATTTGGAATGCGAAAGTAATTTTTTAAAAAGTTTAAAGTCAAGTAAAAAAAAAAAATCAAAGAAAAAAAATATTTTGCCGTTTTTTTTTTTAATGAAGCTTAAATGTGTTTTTTCAGTTTTCTAGCTTCTTTTCTTTTTCAGATTTCTAGCTAGTAAGTCAGCTCAAGGGTTAAAAAAAAAAAAAAAAAAAACCTAAAAAAAAAAGAAAAAAAATAAACAAAATACACCCCCC
>VURO01050246.1:6263-16462 GCA_015108175.1 Pelvicachromis taeniatus | reverse complement strand
TTGGCACGGTAGTGCTCTTTGACCCGGGGCTTCAGGCCAATGTGGAGGTAAAGCTGGTCTTTCTGGTTGTAGCGTGTCCAAGCCACTTCTTCAAAACGATTGGGCTTAGTGTGGATGAACTTGGTGTCCTGGGGGACAGGCTGGTTTGGGTCCCTTTGAAGAAAGAGTTGGAATGAGTTTCCATTAAAGAGGTCACAGAGGAGAGATGAACTGAGAATCTTACAGTGGGGAAAAAAAACCCGTTGTTGGCTGTTTTCCTTAGAGGGCAGGAAGCTCTAAAACTAAGCTAAAGGTGAACTGGACCTTTTAAGACACAGCTGTCTGGCTATTCAAATTTTAATTTTGACATAAGTGTAGCATTTGCCTCAGGCTAATCACTATAATTATGAAAATACTGAAATGCAGTGGTGAAATGCAGCCTCCAGGTTTCATCAAATTTTAATCAACGCTTTCTAAGATATCACACCTGATAAGATCCAGAAAAGGTCAGAAGGGAAATTATTGCTCACAGATGTAGGGTTTTCGAAAGATTCTGACTGAATGGAAAGGTCTTAAGAAGTATTCCTAACTTAAATTTTGAGACATAAAAAAAAAAATCCCTGTCATGGTTTGTTTTTAAATTATGCATATCTCCTTGGAAGTGAATCTATTTATATATAATTCAAACATGAAAAGAAGCTTCCTGCCAAAGAATATGTTTGGGTGAATATGTAGTTCAACCATGCTGATAATTTCCAACAAGTACATGGTTCAGCGGTTGCTATAAACCAAACTTAGAATAGCTACTTTTTTAAATGTCATGTGCCATCAATTTTAAATGTTTGACTCAGTAACTCAAGGCTTAAATACACTGCAAATGCAGGTCAGTAACCCATATGAATGCCCCTCATATATTCAGTACAGAGGAGGATAACGCACTGAGTTTGGATCCTGCACTAAGCAGAGCCAGCCACTTGCACTTAATCTGAGGAGAACAGATCCAGCCATGTGAACTATGGAGGCCCATTCAGACCCAGTGAGCGCCCCATTGTCTGAGAGCAGCATATGGAGCCAGCCAAACCTCATCAGGAACACGCTTAACCATTCAAATTGGTGGCATAAATCTCTCAGGTACCCGGCATTCTCCGTCAATTTGGGGTTATATATGTAGATCATTAGTGCTTTTTTTGTTCCCCTCAGGGCTACTGGGCAGTGCACAGGAAAAGCCAATGTCCCCCTATTATGCTGCAGAAAAACAATTACCGCCATGACTATATGCTGGAAGGCAACATGAGACAGAGGGAGGAAAAAAAAAAAGGATTTTAATTTTGTCGCCTTCGGAATGTCACTCTCCAGGCTAGGATCATCAATTAATAATGTATTTGAAGATATGTAGTGGGTATTTTCAAAGAATACCAATTATACTATACAGTCCATAAAACTCATAGTATGATTCACTACTCCTGGTCATACCGAAGAAACAAAATTACAGTGAAATTATAACTTCACTGTGAAATTATCACAATGTTCTAATGGTGATTATGTGTTTTATTAGCATAATTAACACTACATAAACTCATAAACTAATTCGTTATTTCTTTCTATTCTGAGAGGAATGGTCGCTTCCTGACAGGAAGTCCAGTCGTTGGAGATGAGATATGATAATGTAAAACACTAAAGTTGCCAAATCTCAAACATAAGTGTTAATGGACTAAAATGTTAATTTCCAAATAACTGATAATAATATCAAAGGTGCTAGCTAGATCAAGTACAAATATTAAGTATGAGCTGTAAGTAATTTCAGATGCTGCACTTAACAGCATCTGTTGAGAAAATGTTGTGATGGTTTTGTTCCTGAGGATAACACTGCATTGGCCCTTATGAGTCGTCATACCCAGTCTTGGCAAAGTTTGTCCAGTAGGTCATAACCACAGCACTGAGCATAACGTCGTTCTTGGAGAAGTTGCAGGGAAACAGCTCTGTTGGTCCAATCATAGGCAGTCCAAACACATATGGGATCTCGTCTCCATGTGCCGCATCTGCCCAGGGTGGTACCTAATGAGCAGCAGATGAATCAAATCACGTCAGTATTATTACATTTATGTGACAGATACAGGACATTAAAAGGCACTATTTTTGCACGGTGGACATTCTGACAATATGCATAGACACAGCAAGACTAATAAGGCTGGAAAAATAGAAAACTTGTTGAGGAAAAAAAGGGGGAATGAGATAAGTTGTTAATATTAATTTACCTGCCATTTTTGGCTCATTATTCAGTGAATTGAACAGAGAGAGAGAAGATAAAAGATAAAAGGATGATGCTGACAGAAGAAAATTGCTTTGAGATGAGTTTAAACTGGAATACAGAGTACATATACATGTTAGCTGTACCAAGTTGAAGGAAATATAATAAGGAATGGGGGCAATTTAATGAGCGCGCTTCATTTTCACCTGTTTGTGTATGTATTTGAGCATTAACAGTAAATGCGTTAAGTAACACGGGAAGAAGTAAGGATTTAAGACACTAGTAAAAAAACAAAAACAAGAAACAATATATATACCATCAATTGTGTTGTGCAGAAGTCAGTTTGGTGCACAGCTGACAGCCCAATTTGACAACGGTTAGAATTCATGTTATGGCAAGAACCAATCAGCTAAGTAAAGAGAAACAAGAGTCCAACATTACTTTAAGAACTGAAGGTCAGTCAGTCTGGAAAACTGCTAAAACTTTGAATGTCCCCAAGTGCAGTTGCAAAAACCATCAAGCGCTACAATGAAACTGGCTCACACGAGGACCGCCCCAGGAAAGGAAGACCGAGAGTCCCCTCTGCTGCTGAGGATAAATTCATCCAAGTCACCAGCCTCAAAAATCCCAAGTTAACAGCACCTCAGATTAGAGCCCAGATAAATGCCACACAGAATTCCAGTAGCAGCTACATCTCTACGTCAACTGTTCAGAGAATCAGGGCTTTATGGTCAAATGGCTGCTGAGAAACCACAACTAAGAAAAAGCAACAAGCTTCGTTTGGGCCAAGAAACACAAGGAATGGACATTATAGCAGTGGAAATCTTAACTTTGGCCTGATGAGTTCAAATTTCTTTTTTTGCGTCTTTGTGAGACAAAAAGGTGAATGGATGGTCTCCACATGTATGGTTCCCACCGTGAAGAATGGAGAAGGAGGTGTGGGGGTGCTTTGCTGGTGGTACTGTTGGGGATTTATTCAAAAATGTAGGCACACTGAACCAGCATGGCTACCATCCTACAGCGACATGCCATCCCATCCGGTTTGCGTTTAGTTGGACCGTCATTTGTTTTTCTACAGGACAATGACCCCAAACACACTTCCAGGCTGTGTAAGGGCTATTTGACCAAGAAGGAGAGTGATGAGTGCTGCACCAGATGACCTGGCCTCCACAGTCACCTGACCTAAAACCAATCGAGATGGACCTCAGAGTGGCCAAAAAGTGCTCAACATCTATGGTAACTCCTTGAAGATGGTGGGAAAAACATTTCAGGTGACGACCTCATGAAGCTCATCGAGAAGATGCCAAGAGTGTGCAAAGCAGTAATCAAAGCAAAGGGCGGCTATTTTGAAAAATCTAAAATCTAAAACATGTATTCAGTTATTTCACACTTTTTTGTTTACTACATAATATCATGTGTGTTCATTCATAGATTTGATGCCTTCATTGAGAATCTACAATGTCAATAGTCATGAAAATAAAGAAAAACCCTTACATGACAATGTGTGTCCAAACATGTGACAGGTATTGTGTTGGCTTATCCATTAAACAATCAGTTCAATCAGTTATATTAGTTTCATTTGGGAGCATTTAGTTTTGCCATGAGCAATAAGTAACAAGTGATGTTATTTGATTGTACATCATTGTTATGAGGTATGTTGGATGCTTGAATTCATTCTGTTTAGACGTGTTGATAAATGGCATCTGCTCAGTGATACAACTCAAATCTAGACAGGGTGTTCAGGTACCATAATACTTGAAAGTACCTTGAGTCGATGAGGCAGGTGATAGTTTGAAACTCACCTGTTCTGTCTGACAGTGGTGGTAGAAAGCATAGAAGTAGGTTGGAGATCCAAAACTGGAGTGCAGGTCAGCTGTGGCAACAGCTGGTGCTACCCACTGGTGATCAGTGAAAAGTGCTAGGAGTGTCTTCCGGCGTGTCTCTGGATTATGCCTATCAGCCCAGTCAGTATACATAAACTTGATGGTCTCTCGGAGGATGTCTTTGCCCTCTGGGTAGCCATAAAGGTCATCCACAAAGCTGGACACGGCGTAGTCAAAGTCATTAGCCTGGACGCCGTTCTCATTGTCCACGATAAGCTCGACAAACTTAAGGCCCTCGCCCTGGTTCACTCCCAGCATTATATCATAGTTGAGGAACTCACCTAGCAAGAGACAGTACAGATTGCTGTTAACTTTCAAATTGTAATTCGAAAGCATCCTTTTAAGTGGAAAATAAATCAAATACCTTGTTCCATTAAAATCTGAGGGTCATCGGGTATAACATCGCCATCAATAACAGGGCCGAAGGCAATGTGATAACGGGCCGGCTGGATGTCTTGATCCACAAGCTCCTTGTAATGTTTTCTCTGCAGGCACAACACAAGCTCCACAGTGTCCTCCAGGTTACAGCCTACCTTCCGAGCCAGCATTCGAGCATATTTGGCGGGCTGAAAACTGACAGCCCAGCTAGACAGAGCCGTGCCGCTCTGAGCGATGGCCCTCTGGAATAGGCCTTAAGACAAAAACAGCACAGGGGCAGAAAACAGACAAAAAACAGATGGAGAAAACAATTAATTAGGTGCAATTCAGAGACTATTCCACAATATGTCAAAATAAAAAAAATAGCACATAATAAACCAGCTGATTGAGAAAATGGAGCGGAAACTCTGTGATCATAGGTCATTTTAGAAGCAAACTGAATACACTGAAATATAGTTTTGCTTATTAGAACAGACAAAGGAATATATCTTTTGGCAAAAAAGAAAAAAGAAATATCAATCAGCCATCATAATTTTTATCATGAATATAGTAAATTGTAGGTTTGCTGAGTCAGTCCCACATTAATGCCCTGCAGGGTGAGGGTAACATGAGAGATGTATAAACAGGCAATTTCTTTGGTATGTTAGTTTTCAGTAGTAACAAGAGACAAATCTGAACATTTAATAGTGATCCCATGATTTTTAGTCTTGTTGAATGTAAGATATTTAAAACAAATCTTGGGGGATGTCCTTTTTCTTTGTTCATCCTGTTCACCACTGTTTTTAGATAATTATCCCCAATCTCACTGTAATAAAAAGGTGTTGACACAGTGAGATATTGGGGTCCTACGGATATTTATACATTTCGTTAATGAAGTTGATTTTGAATCCTTTATTGATGCTAAGCTAAACAGGTAAATCATAGATAATGGTAGAAACCTATAAGATTTCATGGAGATTGAACCATCCACTTCAGGGAGTGTGAAGAACACCATAAATCCATCATGTCAAAAGTGAGTGGTGTGACTGAAATAAGATTTCTGTTTCTTTATCTTACAGAACGCATTGGTCTGTAAGATTACTTGAATGTACCTAAATCCAGTATTTCCTTCTTCTTGAGAAATGTTTGTTACAATTACAGTGGACAGCTAGCCTGGGAAATAGACAAATCTCAAAGCTCATGTTTCATATACTCTGACAAAATGACTATCCTGCCACATAGTGTAGGATTCAAACAGAAATCCAGGCACAGTTTTTTTTTTTTGGTGCTCCACATATACGTGGCTGTAACATATTATCACTACCAATTCTCTTCGTTTTGAAAAAATGCTCTCTGTATGACTAAAGAGCAACATCCCATTAAATAAAGTCGTAAATGCATGAAGTCTGTGTTTAGAATATGTGTGATTTTTTAGTTAACTGTTTGCAACTACTCTTTGTAACTACTACTGAAATGCGGCTCGTTCATACGCTAACATAAATGTATCCAAAATGACAACGAGCATCACACACTACTGAAAAGAGACTTAAGTACATGTGAAGACCCCACGTGGAGTCCTGTAACTTGAGTCCTTGGGCTTTACCTTTTGTGGAGTTGCTCCAGCGGTTTCCCTCTGAGTAGTGAGACAGCGTGAGCAGGTTCACACAGGAAGCTCCAGCTCCGGAGCCAAACACAGTGATTCGCAATGGGTCGCCGCCAAAGGCTGCAATGTTTTCACTGGTCCAACGCAAAGCCTGGATCTGATCCAACAAGCCATAATTCCCCTTTGCTGCTTGGTCACCGGTACTCAGGAAACCTGGATGAGAGGACAAATTAAAAACAGTAGATATTATTTTAACATCTTCTCCTTATTTTTCTTATTTGACATTAAGCAAATGTGTTCAATAACAAAGAAATGACACCTAATTGCATTAGGACTTTTCTCTGTCGTAATCTACACAGTTTCATGTGTGGTGTTTGGGTTCCTTTTCATCATTTAACTTTAGAAATTAGAAATTGTATTTATTTATGTTTTTACATTAGTAGGTTTAATCTTCTAGTTTATGATCCCACATCATAAAAAAAGACTTTTTATTTTTTTTTTTTGTATGTTTGCATTTTGAAGAGTTTCATTTTTTGTTTTGTATTTTATTTTTAAAAATCAATTTTCTTTTTTTAATCCTTTTGATTAAGCTATTAAGGTTTATTTTGCCACTGTACACAGAAAACCAAAAGTCTCATTCTTTAATAATTTGCTTCAATATCGAGAGATATAGAGTGTAATTTAAATGCTGGTCATTTATACCTATATTTATACACTACATTCCATATCCATCTGGTACTCAGGTTGTTTTGTTGCACTCTATTTATCGTATTATTTACTACTTGTTATTCTGTTTTGTTAGGAAAAAATGTATTTATTGCTTAAAAAAAATTCTCTTAATTGTTCTGTTTTTCTGTTTTTTTTCGCTCCGGGACCGTGTGTACACAATTTCGTTCCACCTCATGTTACCATGTGACATGAATGACAATAAAAAGCTCCTTGATCCTTGAAACTTCATGGAAAATGATAATGTGCCACAAAGAGGCCGTGATATATTTAATAACATAATAACAATTTCAAATCAAGGTCTTTTATTTGTGGATGAATCTATAATAATAACTCATGTTTTCAAAGGTCAGTACAACACACTGGCCACATCCAGATTGCCTTTCAAGTGAAGACTTTGTTTGAACTTAAAGACATTAGGTCGCCATCCCTATAGACTGCCTCAACACCTCCATGCTGTTGTATTTTGAGTTGAACTGATTTGTTTAAAAAAACTGTCAAAACACAAGGTCAACTAATAACATTAAGGATATAATTTTTTGTTGTTTATGTACTTATTTTTTTTATTATATAATATTATATATAACCTCAATAGCAATTTAAGCGTTTGGCCACATGTCTGTATCTGAAATGTACTAGTTACCTTTGACAATCGACAACTGTGCTTGTCTGACAAGGGTTGGCTAGATCTTTACATAGGACAGTTTGCAAAATAATTATGCTGTTTATTACCGTTTCTTTCCATTGTGGAAAACGCAAATATACTTGTACCTACAAGTCGCTCTGTATTATATTTTCATACTGCAGCAGTTTCCTTTGTTAAGGCACTTTTTTCAGGCCTGTGCAAACAGTCATCCGCGTATCAAACTGTTAGCTAGTCTGAGCTATCACTGACTATTCAATTAAAAATGAATGGCACTGACGTATTCACCAAATCAATGCCATTCACCAAAATCACCTCCTTCTCCATCCAAGCTACAGCACCATATACATCCCCAGCCTACTGATCCAGTCAAACCATGGTGCTATGAGACTTCAGTGAACATGGGTGTAGCTATGCATCGTGTTACAGGATGTTGCTGGTGCTGAGGTGAAACTATAATGTTCTGTGGACAGACTACTTGAAACATAGCTTAAAGACTTAAATGATCATTGCAGCACCATTAATAAAAACAAACAAACAAATAAACAAAAAAAGTGAAACAAAATAAATGTCATGTTGAGATGTTTGCGTACTCTCACTCTCCTGTCCACGTATATCCCCCTTTTTTTTAAATGCAATTAATGTCACTGCTATGTAAAAACTTTTGATGTAAATAAATACATAGTGTAATGTGGACAGCCGGATGCGGCATTGCCCTAAATGTCACGGTTGCAAAGAATTGTGGGATAGCGTTATCTTCTTTCCTTTTGTAAAGTACGGACCAGTGTATGCTATGCTAAAAAAGATAAGAAAAGAATCTTTGAAGCACCTTTTCTTTGAATTTGGAGCAATCTGACGACCTCTTATCGCTTAGATTATTTGCCAAAAACCATGGCGAGTGAGGCTTCAACATCAAATACTAGTAAGGAATGAATGCACCGAAGAGACGAGGAGAGCCACAGGAGAGCTGAGGTCTTTTAGAGCAATTTCATGTCCAGCCTCCAACACTTCCACACTAAAAGCCCCATTAAGCCCTCCATGCATCCTGGGCACTGACACCCGACAACCATACCCAAGAACTGTCCCTTTCAACCTCACATGCTCACATATTTTCTTCCATGGGTGTTTTTGATATTTTGATTTGTATCAGTGGAAATGAAATGCACATTTCCCAGTCTCGGTCAACAGTAAACTGCTAATTTACACCGGATGCATTATTTGTAGAAACACCCACAGAAAGCCTTTGAAGATGGCTAAGAGAATTTATTTACCATCCTGCACTTCAGCCTGCATATTTTTCAGTCTGTTAATGAATGAATTCACTTCTTTGCTGTCACTTATTTCTTTGGTTGTTCCTTTTTCCCCCCAAAAATTTGTAAATAATTGCTGAAATAAAAATCATCGTCATTAAAATTACATGGTGAAAAAAAGAATAAGATGGTGTCACTGGTTTGTGAATAGATACTATATGTGCTGAATGTATTTGAAGTAAAACCAAGTATTATTCAAAGTATTATTATTAGCAGTAATAGTTTATTTATTATTTCTATTAGTAGTAGTAGTTATATAAATTAACTACTACTACTACCACTAATATAACTTATATTAATAGTAGTAGTAGTAGTGGCAGCAGTGGTTGTAGTTTATTAGTATTTATACATCACTGTCACTACTACACAATAAAACTCTCTAGAACAAAGACTTTTAATTCTTCTGACACCTGAACAGTTTTTGGCATTAAATTATTTGGGCATGTCCGGTGTTAGACAAAATAAAGGTAGACCTGGAATTAACATCCAGTTATATTCACAGCTCTGATGTCTGGATGTTTGAGATGTGCCCAAAGATGAGACCAATAAACGTAATTAGGAGTAGATACAAATTTAAGCCAAGAATAGCCCGATTTTCTACTGTTGACGACTAGTTAAGAACTCCATTTGAGAATTTCTGCAATACAACATCATTCCAATAATGTGAGGCTAATACATCTAGTTGTACAACAATAAATATGACCTGCATCATATGTACCTAATCCAAGAAAACATTTACTGAACCATAACATTTAAGCAGCATGGAACTAATTGCATGTTCTCCCCGTGTTTGCGTGGGTTCTCCCCGGGTACTCCAGCTTCCTCCCACAGTCCAAAAACATGCAATTTGTGGGGATAGGTTCATTGAAAACTCTAAATTGCCCATAGGTGTGAATGCGAGAGTGACTGTGAGTGCGACTGGTTGTCTGTCTATGTGTGTTAGCCCTGCGACAGACTGGCGACCTGTCCAGGGTGTACCCTGCCTCTCACCCCAAGACAGCTGGGATAGGCTCCAGCGCCCCCCGCAACCCTGAAAAGGATAAGCGGCTGAGAATGGATGGATGGATGGAACTAATGTGTTTATTGTTCTTTGGCCGGTCACGTCGATATTTGAAAAGTGCAAACTCTCTTTATGTTGAACACAGTTTATAGAAAATTTTCATTAGAGCAGGATCACAAATCATATTCATGTTCATTGCATAATGCACGGTGATTTGAATTAATGTGGCGAGCCGTAATTATGCGTGGCAGCACATGTGATTGTGGTCATAATAACCATAATGCATATTATGCTTACAATAGCCCACCCAGATTCATCTACTGTAAAGAATAACTGCTGACATAGAGTAAGCCGATAATTTGTTTTATGAAATTTATGATAGAGCCACTCTATGTTCACATACATGCATATATGCTTTATTTTGGGGGGGCTGGGGGGGGGGGGGGTGAG
>VURO01050244.1:0-14243 GCA_015108175.1 Pelvicachromis taeniatus | reverse complement strand
AGCTCCACTGCTGTCTTTAAAAAAAAAAAAAAAAACTATTAAAAACACATCAATGAGCCACACAGACACACTGGGTGACATGCTTCCTCATTAGCATGAACACACACTGTAGGTTTTGCCGGTAATGCTCACTGCAAAAACAATCAACTTAATCTGCTACTCAAAAGTAGTCGCTAACAAATCCACCATTTCCTCCAGTTTACAAACCTTTAATAAAAAAGCACAGGGCACAAAGTCAAAAAGACAAGGGCAAAAAAACAATATACACTGAAATTAACCAAACTGAGTTTGGTTCTGAGTTTGGCAATATTTGATTAAATAAAAGCAGACGATAGTTTTTAATACCCACCATGCATGTCCATCATCCCTGGAGAAGAGCTGTTCTCTGGAGTCGTCACCTCTGAGCCATATTTCTCGTCTTTGCCCTTCTTCTTGTTCTTGTTCTTCTGAAGCAGAAGAATATGCACAATGTTAGTTATTAAAAATGGTTCCAACATGCAATAAAGTGACAGGAAGATGAACGAACACAGCCTGGAGCTGGGATAAATTGGTTTACAGCTTTTGATGATGATGGTTGTGTTGATGGTGATGATAATGAACTCACGTCATCTGATTTGGGCTCTGTAACTGGCACCCACTTGTAGATGCGAAGGGACGTGTCTCCAACAGTCACCCATTTCTTCTCCCTGTAAGGCACAGAAAAACCAAGCTGACTCAAGGGCTCGGGCCAATGTGGGGCCAATGTGAAAGCAGTGTCGACATAACTGTAGTCACTCTATAAATTATGCTATAGGAACGTAAAATACAATTTAAAAAGGTACTGGATAGTAGTTATATTCTTAGAGTACCGAGTATACAAAAATACCCAGATGTTATTGTTGATGCTTGTTATTAGAGGTAAAACTGTTGGTAGAGTACCAATTAGGTAAAAATCATCCTTCTCCAGTGAATATTTGAATGTAACCTGAAAGTACAAAATAAGACATTCTATGTTACCTGACATTTTGACCACCAAAGGTTAAAGCTTGTGATTGGTTTGCTTATTCACTCGTATGCTGAACATTTTCTCAGTTACTCATTTTTCTGGTCTTTAAAATGCAAAAGGGTAAAATAAATAATCACGATCTGTTTTTTACTGCCTTTTATCTGCTCGCATTACTCACTATAACTTCCAGCCTCTCAGATGAGATACTTTGCCAGTTTTCTCCCCTTCATACTATTGAAATGAATACAAAACAAGCGATCAAGCAATTAGTTATTTGTGGGAGATTTTTCACTTATGTATCACTATTTTTACACTTAATGGCATCCTATGGGTCATTTTAGGGAGTCCTAATTTCCGATAAGTTTGCTAAACATATGGTTAATATTCTACATTAGAAAAGATACAAAAAAATATATAAAGTTCCATCACAGGCTAGTTTTTTATAATAGTATTTAGCTTTAAAAATTAAGCTCTCACAGAAGGCTCAGGGATTTGGTTGTATGTTTAAAGTCACTAATAGTTTCAGCTCCAAATTACTCATTTAAAAATATGAAACTGATCACCAAAAAATTTTCATTAGTTCATATAAAATGCAGAAAATAGGCACAGAGTATTCATGAAAAAAGTACTATAAATAAGAGTTGTGAAGCTGATACCAGAATTTTTGGTGCTATTTAAAAATGGAAAATTAATGAAACAGTAAATTAGTTCATGATTTTTTTTGACTAATTCAGAGAAACTTTATATTTCAGTTGTAGCTTTTTTTTCTCAAAGCTACAACTGAAATATAAAGTTTAAATACTAAGAGATGAAACACCAATGCACAACAACAGTCACCTCAAGGCACTTTGTACTGTAAAGATGCTACAATATTAGAAAGAAACCCCAACAATTAGATGATTCCTTATGAACAAACACTTGGTGACAGTAGAAGGAAAAACTCTATTAATAGAAAGAAACCCCCAGCAGTGCCATCTGCCTTGACGGGTTGGGGTTGAGAGCAAAGTGAAGAGCAGAGAGAGAGAGAGAGAGAGAGAGAGAGAGAGAGAGAGAGAGAGAGAGAGAGAGAGAGAGATGACAAAAGACATACTATAGGAGAAAGAACCAGAGTTGAATATTTACTAATGACTGAATACAGTCGGGCTGTATAAACACACAAAGTAAAAAGAGATGAATGTTGAAGAAACACTCAGTGCATCACGGGAAGCCCCAGCAGCCTAAGCTTACTGCAGCATAACTTAGGGATGGTTCAGGGTCACCTGATCCAGTCCTAAATAGAAACTTTATCAAATAGAAAGGTTTTGAACTTAAAAATCTTAAAAGGAGAGAGGACTTCTGGAAACTGAAGCTTCTGAATGTGTAAAATTCTAGGAACCACATAAGCCAGCGGCCTGAGAGTGAAGTGCTCTGTTAGTATAATAAGGTTCAGTGTTTCGGAAATGACTGAGCCTCTGTATCTTCTGTGTGGGGAGAAAGATTCTCAATTCAATTCAATTATGAATTTAACAGGGAACTCATATCAGCAATATGCTAATATGGAAGAAATGTGGTCACTTAAAAATTTTCTATGGCTCCATTACCGATTAATCAATCGAAGGAGAGGTTAGGATACACTGTAAAACAGCCAGTAACCCAATAATATTAGGTCATTATAAAGTGAGAGGGAGAAACGTCTTACTGGCAATTCTGTTCCTCTAAAATACCAACCATTAAGATGTTTTTATTGACCCTTTCAAAATAACTCGACTACTTAAAAATACTTCAATTATGATTTGATTCTTCGTTCTTTTAAACCCTCTGATTTTATCATCTTGTTGTACTGAACCTACTGATAAGTGATTTTAGGTACTGAAACTTAAAGTCTAAATTCTGATCAATTTAAAAGTTGTAAAATTATGCCAAAGTGATTATGCTGACGTGAAGAGCTACCAAACACGCGAGGGACACAATTTAGACTTTTTTGTATTTCACTATATACATTGTTACTATGTGTGTAGTCTTTTACATTTTTAGTTCATATACTGTGGTACAAGTTAAAGGTTTGGAACTAGTTTAGCTATATTTGAGGTTGTGAAATGTATTGAGATTAACTGGAAGCTGAATTATGGAACAGTATGAATTATGTGTTGACACTTCACACTGTGTAAGCAGTATACTTAATCTTATAAATGGCCCGTAATATTAGAGTGTACTTCTGTTAAAGTACATAATTATTGTAAATGTTATTATAACTTGTGATATGAAGACATTCATAATTTTAAACTTTGTTTTATACTCTTGTATCTCTTCACACCCACTGTGCCCAGAGGACACTAGAATAAGAAACACTTGTATTTCCTTTCAGTTACATAACGGAATGGAATAAGCAACTTATTAGATGTCTGTGCTATACTGTTCATGAACATGGCTAGATCCAGCCATGACAGTAATAAAAAGCTCAAATGGTTCCTCACCAGTTATTTTGTCTCTGACTCTCACATGGTCCTGTTGTCTCTTGGTGTAGGTAAGTGTATCTCTTTGGAATTTATATATTTAATAGACATTTCCATCTCTTTGTTGTTGATTTATGGTCATTTCACTCACTTTGTGGAGAGTCTGCATTACTGTCTTTGCTGTTATTTTCCTTCACTTTGACATTACAGTATGAGCTATTTGCATCATTTTGAGTCTTGCAACAAACAAACAAACAAACAAACAAACACATAGACGAATTAAAGAATCCATCCCAGCCAACACCCTCAAAAAAATAAATGATCACATTTCCAACTTCACGTGAACGGCACGGCGTCTGGAACGGGAGACGTTTTTGTCCTACGTCATTACTCTGCGACACGTCAACCTGCCTTTTGCAGGATGAGCTATCGGTGTGTAAATTGGAAACAGTGACCGGAGCAACTTTTAGACCGAGTTCAGCGGGTTTTTGCTGATATTCAGAGTGGGACTGACTTAAAACAATATTTCGAGCGTTGTGAATATTTCGGTTTGAAAGAAGGACACAGTGAGCGTAGTCAGCCGCTCTGGCATGTGTCAGAAAGTGTGCACTGAAACCTGTAGAAATCTTCTGTGGTTTGCTCTTAGGCGCTGTTGTTGCTTTCAGGATGAACAACGAAGGTAAATGGCTTACTTTAAAAATAATTTTCTGCTTCTTTGTGATAGAAATATTAACTGCATATCTCTGTGACTTGGGACAGAGCTGGTGGAATATTTCAGGGATCAGATGAGGAAAGACCCGGACATGGCCTCTGCTGTTGCTGCTATCCGCACTTTGCTTGAATTCCTTAAGAGAGATAAAGGTGTGTATTTTGCCCTTCTCGCTTGGATGTGGAGGAAAACGGCGTGAAATTGAGCCTTTTTGTGTTTTCTCAAATGGTAAATAGTGTTTTTTGTCGTTTCTCTGGGATAATCATGGGGCCAAGATCTGAAAACAGCACCTGCAGTGTTTCAAATGTATGAAACAGTGCTTTAAAATATTACTGAAGTCCATATGTCAAGTCCAGTTTTAAAAAGGTTTTTTTTTTTTTTTTTACCATAAATAAAATAAAGCTTTCACGGATTTGAAACAGCACTGTAAAGAACTGCTGGGATGACAAAGTTGTCTCTTTCCCTTCAGGTGAAACAATCCTGGGCCTGAGGGAGAGCCTGACATCAGCCACAGACTGCCTGACAGGAGTGGACTCCTCTGTGGCCGTCTCCTCGGGAGGGGAGCTCTTCTTGCGCTTCATAAGCCTCACATCTCTGGAGCACCAGGTGAGTGAAGACAGTTTGGCGTTGAACAAGATTAAGCGTGAATAACTTGAGCGAGATCATCAGTGTACTACTGGATCTGCTGTACGTTATGGAGTGAGACCTTATGGATGCTGTGCAAGTGGTACTTTATTAAAAGACACAGTGCAGTTCTACAGCAAGGTTATGGTTCATACAGGAAAACAAATATCATCAAAGTAAAGAAAGATCTGTTAGGTTTGGAGGTATCACAGTTGGACAAATGAAAATTGTCATGATTATTTTTCATACTCTTCTGCAGTTGATGACTGGTTGAAGCCTGGAACTTACAGACATCACCAAAGAATGTTTCCTCCTTCATGAAGTTTGCCAGGCCATTACTGCATCTGTCTTTAAGTTACTGTTTGTTCATTGGTCTGTATTTTGTTTTGTCTTTAGTGAGTGAAACCCAGTTTGATCAGGTTAAGATAACGTGATTGACCCAACAGCTTTAGGATATTCCATTCCCATCAAAAACCCCAGCACTACCTTTAGAGTGTGTTTTGGGTTAATGTGGGACTTTGCACAATTTACTTTGCTGGATATGGATGCTTTTGGCTGTAAGCAGAAATGATAACTCTGCACACCTCAGTATACATTCAGCTCTGTTTTTCATATCACTAATAAAAATGATTGACCTGGCCAGCTTTAAAGTTGCACTGTATGTTTGCATGATCAGACCTGTGATCTTAATCCATGGCAGATGTAAATATTTATTCTTTTCAGGACCTGTCTCGCTGTAAGAAGGTGATGGAGGAGAGAGGAGAACTATTTTTAGATAAGATCTCCATGTCAAGGACCAAGGTCGCCAAGCTTTGTCACACCTTTATCAAAGATGGTGCTGTAAGTATGAAACACAACCTAATTCTTGCTCTTTACAGGGAAATGGTTCAGTGATGCATTTTTTTTTTCTTCCTGTTCTCTCCTGGCCTCTCTCAGAAAATCCTGACTCACTCCTACTCCAGAGTTGTCCTTAGGGTGCTGGAAAAAGCTGCAGCTGAGAAGAAACGCTTCTCTGTCTATGTGACTGAATCACAGCCTGACGCAGCTGGGTGAGGGGGCAGTCTATATACTGTATTCTAGTCTTATTCTGAAAGGACACAGGCTCATTTATGTTTGTTTCTTTTTTTTTTATTATTCAGGCTGCACATGGCAGAAGCCCTGAGGAAACTCAATGTTCCAGTAACGGTGGTCCTGGACGCAGCTGTGGGGTGGATAGATATTAATAATATCTGATTTAAATGTCATGTCTCTTCTCAATGTCATTTGCATTAGTTTTGTATTTTTTGTCATTCTTTACAGATACATCTTGGAAAAAGTGGATCTAGTCATTGTTGGTGCTGAGGGAGTTGTGGAGAGTGGTGGCATCATCAATAAGGTGTGTCCAGTAAAAACTCAGGTGGTCTACCATTGAATCAAATTCAAATCAGTGTTAAAATGCTGGTTATTACTTCTTCGATGGGCCTGGCCTCCTGTTTTTGAAGCTGTTATAAAGCTGCAAACTAAACATTTTCATTGTCTCCATGTTGGGGTCTTAAAACAAGATATGAAAAGTGAGCAGACTCACAGTAAAGCATACCCTCCTTTATCAGGACATTGATGGAGACCATAATTTATAAAATGATCAGAATACAACACGGAGAACCCTGTGCTGTAACCTGACATGCACCACGTTACAAATGTAACTACAGATCACCTTCAACACACTTGGTTTATCATAAAGCTTCATTTATAGCTAGCCTAGACTACAAAATGCTGTGATGTATGGTTTGGAGTTGATGGCACTAACAAAAACTAAGTAAACAAAACATTGGTACTTGCTTTCTGACCACACACTCAGCAGCAGTTCTGCTATAATTTTGTTTGTATTTAACAAAATAAAAATCCAGACATAAGTGTACACATTAGTTTTTGACTGCTAGTGAAATTGTTTTCATTACAAATAACTCTCCCGCTGAACTAACACAACCAATCCCACAACATGTTTGTACTTCCTGCTCATATTGCCTGCATATTATTTTTTTTTGCTTTTTAAAGAACTTATTTTAACATTGCACTCAACAATAAACAAATCCTCCCTAACACAAAAAGTAACTTTTAGGGTGAACAGAATGCAACCCGAGGCACAATTTTAAGTGTCCCATAAAGACAACAGATGCAAGCAAACATTAAGTTACGGTTTTAAACATAGAGTATATATCAGTGGTCTCAAACTCATATATTGAGGCGAATAAATATATTGCAATTTGATTCTTAAAGTGATAAATGTGACACTGCTTGTGATACAAAAATAGACTTCAGTGTTTTGCTCTTACAGATCGGCACTTATCAGATGGCCTTGTGCTCCAAAGCACACAACAAACCCTTCTACGTTGTGGCAGAGAGTTTCAAATTTGTACGTCTGTACCCGCTTAACCAACAGGACGTGCCAGATAAATTTAAGGTATGACTGTACAGACCCCCCCCCCCCCCACCCCCCCCCCCCCCCCCCCCCCCAACACGATATCCCCCTTTACTTACATATCTTTTTTTGGGCGTCAACAGTACAAAGCAGACACCCTGAAGACTGCAAAGAACCTGTCAGAAGAACATCCAATTATTGATTACACACCTCCCTCCCTCATCACCCTCCTCTTCACTGACCTGGGAGTCCTTACCCCATCTGCAGTCAGCGATGAACTCATCAAACTTTATTTATAACTGCTTCACAATTCTCAAATAAAAACTACCAACAAAAATTAAATGTATGTCAGAGATTTAATTCAACTCCGGTGGATACATCTGAATAGCTGTTATATTGTCCATTGTCTTCTTCCATACTGTTATGGTCCTTCTGTTTTGTGTTTCGTCTTTGCTCCACTTGTTAACTGTTGCTCAAAGTCCTCCTCACTGATTTGGCCTTTCTTTAGTTTCTTGAGGAGACGAGTGTCATCTAACAGCTCTTTCAGCTCTTCATCATCCACATCGGAATCCTTCAGAAACACAAAAGTTAAAAGTGGTGATCTGATGTTTTTATTCACATTAATGACGAGTCAATGAAAATACCTCATTATGCTTTCTCTTGGCCGCCATCATTTGCCTGCGTTCCTTCTTGCCCTTCTGTTTAGACCAGGCCTTATTCTTTATGAAGTTCTTTTTAGGAAAGGGAGTCTTGTCTTTGAGCTCAGCTAGTGCTTTCTGTCTCTGCTTCTCCCTGTTCTTGTCTTTGTAACGGATGGCGTCTGTGTCCACTGTCGTCTCAATGAAATCAGGAAACTTTTTGTCCTTCAGTTCAGGCATCCTGGGCAGGCGAAGAAGTGCAAAGCCACGAGCCAAGCAGCCAAAATTCAGATCTAGACATTGGAAATGTGACACAAATTTACATTTGTCTGTTTGTGGATACAACAAATATGTATTTGAATAATACTTAGGATGCTCTGCATGTGTGCATGCTTTTTTGTTTTTTAACCTTTGGTCCTGAAGATGAGGCTACATTCATGTTTGGCGTAGGCCTGGACATATGAGACAAATGCTTTCATCCCTCTTTCGAACATAGCCCGGTCCTCAAGAGCCACGGCCTTCACTTTTGGCAGTACATCCACCACATCTTTTATTGGGGACATCTTCTGGAGTGGACACTGGAGAGTAGATGAACAAGATGAGATTTGTATATTGCAAACACCTTATAATTTTCTGAAGAATTGAACCGTGAATGAAAAGAATACTTTCCAAAAATTTCCTTTGCAATTTGATGGAAATTGTATATTAAAAGTTTAAACTTCTCAAACTCATGTCTACATTCTACAGTCGCACTGAGATGTCAAATACACTCTTCAGAAGCACATAAAAAAAAAAAACAATAGAAGTTGAATAAAAGAAACAAAGCAGAAAAAAACAAAAACAACTTTCAGTTTCTGCTGGACTCACCTTCTGATTGATGGACAGGAAGTTAACATAGGTTTCCTCCATCGGAAGCAGGAAGACGAGTGCATTGCCATAATTACCGATTCTTGCTGTTCGCCCACATCGATGTACAAAGGCACTGAGTCAGACCAAATGAATAAATAAATGAAACAAATAAAATGCAAAAACAAAAGGTGCATACAGAGAGCAAAAGAAAAGGTGGATAAAGACTCAACTCAGCTTTGAATTTATTCCATATAATTAAGATTAAATCTACATTAGGGACCACATTATGTTGCTATTCAAATACCTTTGAGATTCAGTTATGTAGTCAGTACTGACTCACCTGGCACTGCTGGGAGGATCATACTGCAGTACCCAGTTAACATCAGGGATATCAATACCTCTGGCCATAACGTCTGTGCATACCAAGATCCCACTGCGTGATACACAACAAAAAGATTATGTACGAAAAAACAGCCATACTTACTGTACCTGTACACAAAAACTGAATTTTACCTTTTTAGTTTCCGAAAGTCAGCAAAGATAGTGTTGCGTTTATGTTTCATCTTGCCATGGATGCAGTGGATGGTGACCTTCTTGACCAACATCTCTAGAGCTCGACCATAATACTCCACACAAGCACAGGTACTGATGACGAGATGACAAGGAATCATGTCATAACAGAATTAATCAGACATGTCACGGAGAAAAACTTTTTCCCAATAAAAGAAACTGTTGTCATGACAATGAGTTTGCAGTCTAGTGGTTCGCACAACACACAAGCAAAGTTGAAAGCTACCAATTTTTTTTGTGTACCACTTTAACTTACCTAAAGAAGACCAGAAGCTTCTCATGCTTGTGCTGCCTCAGGAAAGCCACCAGGTTATTGAACTTGTCCTCTGCTCTACAAATCTGAAATAAAAGCGTGACATTTTTTGTGTCATTACTACACTTTTGAATAATGAATGCATAAATAAATAATGGCACTACACTGCTGATTCTCTCACAGTGTAGTAGTTGGAGAGCCTGGAAGGGGTTTTCTGGGCGGTGGCAGCAGCAGCCAGGCCTTTCTCTTTGACGGTGATCCGTACGGGGTTCCGAAGGCCGGCCCTCACCAGCTTCTCCAGCTCCTGGGTTTGAGTGGCTGAAAACAAGCCCGTACGTCTCTGCTTAGGCAGGTAACCTAAGATGGTGTTCAGACTGGATACACAAACACAGACTGTTACTTATAACAAGTTAAAATGCACCACAAAATTCAAACAGAAAGTATTTGGATAGTCCTTTCTGCCATGCTCTGTGCTTTAACATTAGCCTGTATATAAAATATGTACCACTGGCAGCTTTGAAAAGTGAAGCCACTGCTGAACTGCCTTCATGGCCATGGCCTTCTTTCTCATGGTCATCAAGGAAATGTAAAGGGAAATTACCCTACTGCTTGCTTACATTATTCATAGTTTCAAATCCTATTTTTTTTTTTTTTACAACAAAATATAGTGAAACAGCAAATTAATTCTAAAAACTAATAGAAAGTCACCAAAATTTAATGAAACACTGAAGTGACGAAAATTAAAAATAGAAACTAATGTAAAATATAAATAAGAATAACTCTGCCTCCGACAGTATTCTTATATAACGCTTTACTACTCTAAACTAAGTGACCCCGTGTTTTCAAAATGCTGTATTAGTGTAAATAAACCAACAACTTTCAGGATGGAAACAGCAGCCAGCAGTGAAGCACAAAAAACTGCAATTCCTCTAATAGTCACTAGGCTTTTATTTAAAAAAAAAAAAAGAAAAAAAAAGAAATAGAGTCAATCCCCATAAACTCACATGTTAAAATGTCCAGGTTTACAGCATTAAAAAGCCAAGTCCTATTGACTAATTTGGCAAGTGAAATTCTATTAATTTTTAGTCTGTTATTAAGCTTCTTTTGGCTGCTCATAAAAGGTCACCACACCAGATGGATCTGCATGTTTGCTTTGCTACAGATTTTTTACACTGGATGCTCTTTGCTGATGCAATTCTCCCAGGGATTTGTGTGTCCTCCTGGTTAGCACATACCTGCGATTCTGATTTGTAAACATACAGGTTATGATTGCTGCTTGCTCCCCAAGCTTTCTAGCATTAGGGACAACTTGGTAATCTACTAAATCTGGACATGTCTGGTTCCACAAAACTAATACAGTAACCAATTTACTAACACTGAGGCTTCAAAAAGCAAAGTCCATAAATATTTACAGTCTAGAATTTATAGCCGGTCAAAAAGAAGTTGAGACCTTGGACTTACCTCTGCCTTTACTTTAAACTCACTGAATTTCCCAGAGGAACCTATCCGACGGATTAATAAAGTTCTATCTATTTGTGTGGCTTTCTGAAGAGATGCTATAGGCCTCAGCATAATTTCTTCTGGCATTGAAAACAATAAATGTTAGGAGTTTTTCCATACCTGGCCTCAAATCCCATGTCAAGCAGTCTGTCGGCCTCATCTAGAACCAGCACATCCAGGCTCTTAACTGAGCTGGCCAAGTCCAGACCATCTGACTTTCTCCTGAACATATCTTCCAGGCGTCCTGGTGTCGCGATCACAATGTTTGCTCTGAGACACAGACGCACAAATTCAAGAGGTTTGAATATTTTTAACATGATTCTGTGAAGGATAGCACAGGAGTTTGTGATATAATACTCCTGGGTCCACTGATATGAAGAACCATTCAGAAAATAACTATTTCATTAACATAGACCAATTTTTTACTTCTTAACAGAACAAGATTGTGGATCATTTTGCTTATAACAGATATATTTCAGTCCAGCTGGAAACTAACATGAAACAGTCGCTATTGTTCATCACAGACAAAAAAGCCATGCAAAATGTGAATTGCTAACATTGTCCTTGTTTCTTCTCCCCGTTTAAGTAAGACACACCCACTGACGATGTTATCATGGTTCTCTGTTAATGTCCTGCTACTTTCTGCTTTCTAACCAGTGTTTGGTTTATTTTTGTTGAAAACTTAAAACTGCACCAGTTGTGTGTTGGTGGAAAGGCCCTCAGATCATCACATACCCTTTATCCTTGAACTTCTCCACATCCTCTGCTGGGTTACTGCCACCAATTAGTAAAATCTGTCTGAAAAACACCAAGTGGGAAAACATGAAAGACCTCTCCGATCATTAATGAATTAGTTGTTTACAACCAGTTACTATTTCAGTCACAGTTCAGTTTATTATGGGTTTTTTTGAGGGGTTTTATTTGTATTTTGTGGTTTTCACAAGTAGGGGTGTGTGATATTGGCTCAAAATAATAAGATAATCAGTGATGTTGTGCTATTTATTCAAGGAGCAGAATGCCAACTTTACATCATTCGACTATAACGGAGCAATTCATACTGAATTTAAGAACATATAAAGTCCTCTGTCTGCACACCTTCATCAGTTTTATATTGCCTTCAGTAACTGTGACACTACCACAGTAACTGTGTCACATGTGTACATGTGCATTTCGCCATTGTCTTCTCATGTGTGCTATATAATGCCAGGTATGTATTAAAGCCAGTATTATATACTGTGAGATTTGGACATTAATCTAAAAAACTTCCGTTCTTAGATTATGATGATCACATTTGATGACCTCTGGCACGTCAGTATATATCAATAATGACTGACTGACCATTAGAATAGTTTCCAGTTTTGTCCAAGGATAGGCCACCCTCTCTCACTTCTGTCTTTTCTAACCACATGCTTAAAGCCCGGCTTTCTCACCATGCAACCACATCAGTAATTTCCATCCATGTTTTGCTCTTTCTTCTCTTTTTTACCATTACACTTTATCCAAATAGGATAATAATTTTTCTGCTCATTAACTAAGCAGTTTGTATTTTATACAACACTCCATTCACACTGTATCTTCTACTTACTTGAATTGTGAGAACTTCTCAATAAACTGCTCCATCACTTCACTGATCTGTATGGCCAGTTCTCTTGTGGGAGTGATCACAAGGGCACCAACCTGCAAAAGACATTTTTGGGGGCTCAACAAAGTGTCCAAACTATACTGTTAAGGTTTTGTATATTTCACAGATTATCTGCAAACCACCAAGACCTATCATAAATCAGAGTTCAGCTATTCATTCTCAGGATCAAGGAGGTATGAAACGCTGTATCAATAGCAAAAAAAAAGAAAAAAGAAAAGAAACAAGCTAATTTTAATTACTTCATATACAGTGAGTCACCTTAATTTGAATTCAGCTGGGGTTAAACACCATATTTGCTTCGCTTTGATTCTTACCTGCATCTTCTTTAGCTTTTCTTCCCGCTTCAGGAGCAGTTCTATGATAGGAATGACAAAAGCCAGTGTTTTTCCACTCCCAGTCACCTGCAATCAAGTCAGTAAAAGTACATTTTTTCTGTCCAGTTAAGTGTAAATGTCAGTACTTGCAGTGGTGGTTAGTGTGTATAATGTATACTGTGCACATGGATGTTCAACACGTTAGATTATTTGGTGCTTCTGCATTGACTGCAGGTGATTGGTAGTCTGTCTCTCCGAGTCAGCCCAGGAACACACTGGCGATATGTGAGTGAGTGGGAGGATGGTTGGATGTTTACCATAACTCTAAAACATCTGCAATAATAAAATTCAGTGATCTTTATTTTTAATGGTTAGATGGCGCACTTACCGCCTCGGCAGCCACATCCTTGTTACTCATGAACAGCGGGATACAGGCAGACTACAAGGGAAAATTCCAACAGGTCAGATTCAGTGTTTGCTGAAGAGAGTTGTAAGTGCTGTAATGTTCACTGACCTGTACAGGCGTCATGTGTGTGAATTTCAGCTCATCGAGCGTTTGCAAAATCTTCTCGTTGAGTTTAACGGGTAAACTGTCCCACATCCCGTCTGTCGTATTATCCATGCTGGGAACCAAACGTTCAGCAGAGCTTGAAGCTTAAGTTTTTCACAGTGGGTATGGCCCAGTCGCACTCCACGCTGCTCCTGTTTCCGAGTGCGCTGCTGTTTACTCGCCGGGTGCGAACAGAAGCTCTCCAAACTGCGTGGTTCCCAGTGACTGTACACAAGATAAATACGAACTTCCTGCAGTTACCGGTCGTTCTCCTGAACGATGTTATTGGGTGAATGCTTGTAAAGCATTCAACCTATTGAGATCCTGTTTCTCTTTATAGCCAATTTTTCGCAGATTAACTAGGCCCACAGTTTTCGTCCTATTTTCACCGTTCAACGTCTAAAACATTCTGCTATATCCACTGACGGCCGCTATATCTTTTGGTAGTTATTACTGTGATACTTTTGAAGATAATGACGTTTTTATTATCGTTTTTTTCTGTATTGAAATCAATGGGCATTCGTCAAAGTTCCGAACATGGAACCTTTGTTCCTTTGAAGTGAGCTTAGAGTGGCACACTCTAGCTTTCTCAATCTTTTCTTCATGTCCAAACAACTTGTGGCTACTTGCTCAATTGTCACTCAACCCCCACAAATTATACTCTGTTCGCAGCTTGGAAAGGTACTCGTATGAGTGCCAGTGATATCTCCCAAAAGTTAGACCTGAACTCTTTCAAGGTCTCCTTGTTTGGTACTCCAGTGCTCCCAGTGCTACTTTCA
>VURO01050243.1:0-16413 GCA_015108175.1 Pelvicachromis taeniatus | reverse complement strand
TGGTCGTGGCGGATTTCCTCTCCCGCTCGCGGGGGGGGGTGGCGGGGGCGTGGTCTCGGGCCTGCTGCAGAGCAGTCAGAGGTGACACAGCGAGCTCTTCAGCTGATAATGTTTAGTTTCAAAGTACCAGTTGAAAATGTTTAGTTTCAAAGCGTGTTATCTACCGGTCAGCAGTGTGTGTATTTTCAAAGAGTGTCGCCTAACTGACAGCCGTTGAGATGTGGTTTTATAAAAGGAGTGACGTGGGGAGAGTGACAGTACGGTCCGGAGCTGCGCCCAAGAGAAGCTGTCGAGACTGGAGAAGCACCTTTTGTTTCTTGAATAAACGAGTAGTTGAACCCAAGCTGAAGTGACGTCTCGGGTGATCCGTTACAGCAACAAACTATTTCTCCAGGCTAAATGATCATCCACGATCTTGTGACATTGCGCCATTTCCTCTCCAGCTTACGAGTTATCTGCTTTCGGCTACGTGTTTGAGAATTAAACCAGGGAGTCAAGTACTTCTGATTTGAGGCTCTATTTTTCACAGGAGCTACAATATCCAGAGTTGTACGTAGTGACGAGGCAAAATTATTAACAAGATAATCGACCTCTGTTGGAGTAGCGTTCAGGTCGCTGCTCTGCTCTGTGTTGGTACAGGGCATTGAAGATGATAACAGTGGGAGGATTATATTCTTAAACTTAGTTATAGCACTTTCAGAAAGACATCTACTGTGACAAAATCCACTCCCCACTGCTGTGTAATCAATTATTGTAAATTTAAATGTTATCAGAAAATTTGAGAAACACTGTCAAATGTTCAGTTTCTATGTCATATGTTAAAACAAGATCTAGAGTGTGATTAAAGTGATGGGTGGGTTCCTTTACATTTTGATAGAAGCCAATTGAGTCTAATAACAGATTAAATGCTGAGTTGAGGCTGTCATTTTTAGCATCTACATGGATGTTAAAATCACCCACAATAATTATTTTATCTGAGCTGAGCACTAAATCAGATAAAAAGTCTGAGATACCATAACAGCTTCTCTGGTGTTTTCTCTCCTTACAGCTTCCCAGCATTAAGTTCACATAGCCTCTGTGTGTGAAGTGGTATCCTGGGTATTTTTCTTTCCGCAGACATAGAGGTTAACTGGAGAGGAAACTATAAAATGCATTTAGTCGGAGTGGACAGTATAGAGAAAACCCTCTATTAAGGTGGATGTAGTTTTCCAACATGATATTAATGTATTAAAGATGAAAACATTTCTTGTCAATGTCAAAGACAGGAGACCGAGGGCAGAGCAGTTCATCCAGACCTGCTTTTATGGCCTGGGAGGCCCAGATGAGCTGTCGACAAGCCTCCATCTCTGCAGGTTGTGGTCTGAGAACAGCCTCCGAGACCACGAGAAGGGCATCACAATGAATGCTCAGCCCCAAGAACCCAGTTCAAACCAGGGATGTTCAAGTGCATTTACCATCATTACTAAGAACAATGCAGCAGTCACTGGATTTTATTAGGGACATGCCATACTGGCAACAATACAATTCTACAGGCTTGCAATCAAGAGGAAAAATTGTAGAACTGCATCAGTTGTGTTATAAATTGAGAAATCTTTGGAAGACTAAAACACAAACAAGCAAATTCAGTGTGACCTGTTACATCACATTTAAATATATTCAATGTGTTTTCACAGGGTTGCCTTACACACACATGCTGTAAACCATGGTCATGTCCATTGTAAAAATATATAGTTATCAGTAGTTATTTGATTGTAAATAAATTGAGTAAGCAAACATGTCAGGGCAGACATATTGACAGAAAATAAAATGGGACGCAATAAAGAGCCATAAAGACCAGATGAATCCTGAATATGCAAATGGATCAGTGGAAAATACCACAGAGTACAGGGCTCAGTCTTAGTTGGTACAGTTCCCCATAGCCTCAATTTTTGTTCTCTGCAGAACATGCACATCCACACACACACACACACACACACACGCTGCTGAGAGCAATATTATTCCCTCATTGCTTCACAGGCCATGGAAATACTCTGAATTCACTAACCATGACCCAGAAACACACACACACTCACCCCATTCGCTCCTCTCTCGTGCTCTCTCAAGCAAACATAAGTACTTGCACACACTATAGATATGCATGAAAGCATAGCACAGCTCTAGTGCACATACACGTGGGTAACAACAAAGGCCAACTCACATTATGGCTGCATCACACACACGTTCGGCGACCCTCACCTCCACACATCAGTTATTTGCAGCTCATCGTGAGGACGGCCTGATCTGGAATTACATTCTAGTCAGAGCTGCGTCTTTCTTTGCGGTCAAAATCACTTATCTCGACTGACAGCAGCAACTTACCCGATTTTATTTGGAAAACGCAACATTATGCAAGTTGTCTTTCAAGATGGGAGAGGATCTTTTTTCCTGGCGCATTAACAGTCTATCGACATTTTTTAAAAAGCTACTTTTGCCACATTTTCTTTATTTTGAATGACAGAAGGCTTCTTCTGGACAGATATTACACCAATATATTAGGAACCTGTTTAATCCAGCTGAGGTTCCACTTATATATTATTCATTGCACACATTGACGATATCATCGTCCTTCCAGATATGGTTCCCCTCTATATGCCCAAGTGTGTGAATAAGAAATCATCCACACTGACGCACGTAGCATTATTGCAGCATATGTGAACAACATGAATGTTTATGAGGGGTTTCCCCTCGAGGATGGGCTCAGGATTCAGGTGGAGGGCTTCACAGGCTCTTGGCTTTCTCTGTTGTCACACATTGTGCATTCAATAAGTCACGCGGGCACACGCAAAGAAAAGCTGCACTTCAGCTCGTCATAACTCAGGCCTTCACAGTGATGCTACAGCCTTGTACATAAAGCATGATCACTGCTACTGGCCTGGCCTGAGTTCTCCTTCTTGTTACTGTAGGTTCACTCTGAGGGCAGTTTCCATGGACAGGAGGAGGTCTGAAAATGAAATTATGAATGAAACAGTAGTCGACTCATTAGTGTGGAATCAATAAACAAAGGACCTTTAGGATTTTCTGTTCCTCTAGCACTAGTGTACGCTCAGGTTCCGTCCTACTCATGTTTGGCAAGTTAAAATCAACCCAAGGCATGACTGCAACATCAGCTTACACATCTATCATTTGCAGCAAAAAAAACATGTTACAAGGCAGACACCTTCATAAACTGTGTAATCACATGATCAACGCAGAGCAAAGACAAGCACAAATATGTGCATCAAGTCCAAACACAACAGCTGGCTTGCGTTGTTACAGTACATGTTGGAGCTAGGCTAGCTAATCCACTACAATGTGACATGATTCAAACTGTCTATTACCCTGTAGCTTTTATTGTATGCTGTATACACAGCTTCTAACTCTTAAGCATTTGCTGAAAAGGAAATGAACTGCAGAGGATTGTTTCAAATGAAACAACTTCAGTACAGCATTTCATAACAAAGTGACCAGCATGCAGGCAAGGAGTACTGTTATGTGGCGTTTTTTTCTTTAATGTTTCCTGTATTTCTCTTCAGCACGTCAGTTTTTTAAATTCTTGCTTCCATACCAATCAGCCACAGTTACCATGTTATGTTGGCCCTCCAAGTTACACCGCAACAGCTGTGACACACGGGACACGGGAACTCTGGAGGTGTGCTCTGGTATCTGGCACCAAGACTGAGACAACAGATTGGGGGTAAGGCCTCCTTGGACCAGGCTTGTTCCAGCACAGATGCTTGATTGGATTGGGATAGCTTAGTTTGGAGGCTGAGTTACCAGCTTAGGATGTTTGTCATGTTTCTTTAGCTGTTCCAGAGCATTTTTTGGAGTGTGGTGAGATATTTGGGGGTGGGCACTAATGTCTGTGGTTGCTATTGCCAACCATAATGACGGCACATGCCAGGAATCAATGTTTCCAAGAAGAACACTGTATTGAAACGCAGTAATCAATGTTTTACATTTAAGCTGTCAATGGTTTTAATGTTCTGACCGACCATTCTGTTGTGTGCAAAGACTGTATATAAAAGACATATTTAGTCACTAATCCTGACAAAACATCAAGTAGTTTACACACACACACACACACACACACACACACACACGCACACGCACACGCACACACGCTTAACATCTGTTAAGATTAATTACCTTATTGTTTAAGTATAACTTACACATATAAAAACTGCCTAACAAATTTGAAGAAAAATAATACAAATGTCACTGAAGGTCAAACACTGCACACAATACAACAGCAGACAATGCTGTACACTACAGATGGTTACTTAAGCCAGTCCGAATGTGCCAAGAGACAAAGCCCTGCAGGCTCTAATCAAAATGCAGTTTTACATTTGCATATGCAACAGAAGTCTTTAGAGGTTCATGTCCAGCCTGAGTTGGACAAGTTCCTAATTATACTAGCTATAGTTGAGCCCGATTAACTGTAGTTTGACAGCTTTGAGCCTCAGATCTGTGTGCCAATTTTTTCTTGTTCCAAATATATCCAACTATACTATCCGTGATCATGTGAATTGTACGAGCAGTGTAGAAGCTAAAGGTGAAGCACACTGCATGGTGATAGGCTGTGTCTGAGAGAATAAGTGACTGGATTCTGGTGACAGAACCACAATGAAGTGTATGTACAGTAGCAGTAAATAATAAGACTGGGCTACACGCTGACAGCAAAGACATGCTAGAGCACTGCAAGACTCCAGCCAAGATCCTGTATTCTGCTTGCCAAGTGCTAAGTAGGGCAGCACAGTGGATTAACCCCACAGCAAAAATTTCATCCCAAGAGCAGCAGGTTATTATTCCTAAGCTGATGCCATCATAAAGATAGCAGGAGAAAACCTTCTATGAATTCTGTACCCATATTAAAAATTATGAGTTTTAAATTGTCGTTGGTTGCTTATATTATTTCTCATTTAATTAAATAGATCTTTCTATTTCTGCCCTTTTTCCATTCAAACCCAGTTCTGAAAAAGTTGGGATACTGTGTAAAATGTATATAAAAACACAATGCAATGATCAGCAAATCACATAAAACCCATATTTTATTCATACTGCAAGACAGAAAATATATTAACTGCTTAAACTAAATTTACTATTTCAGTTTGAATTTAATGCATCCAGCAGGTCTCAAAAAGGCTGACACAAAGTGGTCGTTAAAAAAAACAAAACAAAAAACAAGAAAAAAAGCTTCAGGATCATGCCTCAAGTCAATGTCTCGACTGTTGTTAAACAAGAGGGGATGCCAAAAGTGGTAAACAGCTTTTTGAGGAGTTTTACTGCCATCAAATTGAAAAAGACCTTGTACATTTTCTCACTTTAAACATTTGATTTGCTCCTATGTCCTATTGTGAATAAATATAGGTTCATGACCATTGTAAACCTTTTACACAGTACCCCAACTTTTTTTGGAAAAATGGTTATAGGTTTTCTCGCAGGTTTTCTTGCTAGGTAGCTGGACTCTTAAGCTCCTTGTAGTCGGCTTTAAAATAACTCCCAACTGGTCAGATTAATCTGTATCATTTATGGGCTACTAGAGCCGTATATTTGTCTCCTGAAGAGTGCTTCATCAGTGAAAGAAGAGTTTCAATAACTGGTTCTGGTGGTAGTGGTTCATTGATCTAATTTGTTGAAGAGACAGACAGATGTTCATTGACAGTGCTTTTTTAAAGTGCCTGCACCAATCAACAAAGTTTCAAGGGATAACTTTCCAGATGGCTCCATGTAAAAAAAAAAATGGTCTGGGAATGCTCCACTCCTGTTCTCCAGTTAGCTGCCAACTTACAGTGTTTGTTAAGTGCCCAGTAGGCTTTAAACATTTTTTTTTTTTTAATAAAACTACTGTGGTTTTGACTTTTCTGAAGCTAGAAAATCAAAACAGCAAATATACCATAGCACTCCATTAAATTGGCTGACAGCACAGTGCAGCCATGGTTAAAACCTAAGCTTACCTGAGCTTTATTGTTGGCTCAATTCAATAGCTGAATCCATTCCAGAACCATATAAACCTAAATCAAACCGCTCGTTTTTCAGATTACACGTAATCCATGACTTATGAGCAGTGTTTTTACCTTTGAGTTGTTGTGTCTCTCCACTTTGTCAACATCCTTCTCTTTCTTCTTCTCCTCCTTTTTCTTTTCACGCTCCTTCTGTGAACAAAATAGAAAGATAGTATGAGAGAGTGGCATACAGTTGGTACCACCAACACACATATCTATTTAATTAATGTACACATTTATGCGGGCCTGTTAGGCTCATTATGAGCTCTAGATTTTTATTCCTTGACTCTACTAGACTAGCTTTGCATGATTCGTAGTTTAAATCCTTCTTATGCAAGGATGCTGGACCCTGAAGCACCTCAGCTTATCCTCTATGTAAAACCAGTTTTTATATCTCCTCTCCTTTAAAGCCAACTTAATTCTGATTGGCTGTCACATGCAAATAGAAGGCTTAAACTGCAGGTGGGTGGGGTTCTGTGTTTGAGAGAAGCATATTTTATGGATTTTATGGATATAAAGGCTACCAAGACTGTCAATTGGGACATGGAATGTTACCTCTCTGGTAGGGAAGGAGCCTGAGTTAGCGTGTGAGGTTGAGAGGTAACGGATAGATATAGTCGGCCTCACCTCAACACACGGCTTGGGCTCTGGAACCAGTTTCCTAGAGAAGAGCTGAACTCTGTCTCAGCTGAAGTTGCCCCTGATGAGAGGGGGCAGGCTGGGGTGGGTATCCTAGTATCCCCTCGGCTTGCTGCCTGTATGTCGGGGTTTCTCCCAGTGGATGAAAGGGTTTGTTCCCTGCACCTTCAGGTCGGGGAATGTGTCCTGACCATTGTCTGCGCCACGTGGCGGTTCAGAGTACCCAGCCTTCTTGGAGTCCCTGGGTAGGGTACTGGAGGGTGATCCGCCTGGGGACTCCCTACAGCGTGACCTGTAGAGGCGTGATTGGGAGGAACGGCCTCCCGGATCTGAACCTGAGCAGTGTTTTGTTGTTGGACTTCTGTGTAAACCACAGTTTGGCGATAACGAACACCACCAGGACGCTCTAGGTCGCAGGTTGAAGATTTTGTAATCATATCACCAGACCTAAGGTCATACGTTCTGGACACTCGGGTAAAAACAGGGGCTGAGCAGTCAACTGATCAGCACCCAGTGGTGAGTTGGATCAGGTGGCGGGGGAGGACACTGGACAGACTGGCATGCCTACATGTATAGTGAGGGCGTGCTGGGAACGCCTAGTAGAGGCCCGGGGTCCACGAGATCTTTAACGCACACCTCCGGCAGAGCTTCAACAGTATTCCGAGGGAGACTGGGGACATTGAGACTGGGACATGGACCATGTTCAGCACCTCCATTGCAGAAGCCGCTGCACTGAGCTACAGCCGCAAGGTGGTTTGTACCTGTTGTGGTGGTAACCCCCGAACCAAATGGTGGACACCAGAGGTGAAGGGAGCCTCCAAGCTGAAGAAGGAGTTCTATTGGGCTTGATTAGCCTGTGGAACTCCAGAGGCAGCTGATATGTACCGACAGGCCAAGTGGAACGTGACACTGGCAGTTGCTTAAGCAATAACTTGAGTGTGGGAGAAGCTCGGAGAGGCTATGGAAAAAGACTTTCGGATTGAATGAGAATCAGCACCTCGGAATCCGAGGGCATGGTCCTCAGCCGGAAAAGGGTGGAGTGCCCACTCCGGGTCAGGGACGTGATCTTGCCCCAAGTGGAAGAGTTTAAGTATCTCGGGGTCTTGTTCACGAGTGATGGGAGAAGGGAGCGGGAGATCGACAGTCAGATTGGTGCTGCGGCAGCAGTGATGTGGACGCTGTACCGGTCTGTTGTGGTGAAGAGAGAGCGGAGTGTAAAAGCGAAGCTCTCAATTTACCGGTCGATCTACATCCCTACCCTCAACTATGGTCACGAGCTATGGGTAGTGACCGAAAGAACGAGATCGCGGATACAAGCAGCGGAAATGGGCTTCCTCCAAAGGGTGGCTGGACTCACTCTTAGAGATAGGGTGAGAAGTTCGGCCATTCGGGAGGGGCTCAGAGTAGAGCCGTTGCTCCTTCACATCGAAAGGAGCCAGTTGAGGTGGTTTAAGCATCTGACAAGGATGCCTCCTGGGTGAGGTGTTCTGGGCAGGTCCCACCGGGAGGAGGCCCCGGGGCAGACCCAGGGCACGCTGGAGAGATTGGCATGGGAACGCCAAGCTGGAGGAGGTGGCTGGGGAGAGGGAGGTCTGGACTTCTCTGCTTGGGCTGCTGCCCCCGCGACCCGGGCCCAAATAAGCGGAAGAAGATGGATGGATGGGAATTATGCACTTATTTGCAGGTGAGATTATTAAGTGATACTAATTAATTCATTAGATGAACTTGAAAGAACTGACCAATTTTAGAGCACCAAAGTTCATTCATACCCCTGACCCTATTCTCCTCCATGGCATCAGGATGAAGCTCATAGGTACAGAAGTACCTATAAAAAAAATGTTGAAATTGGTAGTACTAATGTAAAAACCTTAAGCTTGTGATATTATCTGGGAGAGTTGCATGTTTCTGTGCAAAGTCAGATATTGCTGATAGCAATAACAAACATGGGAATACATAAATAATTCAATTAATCCTCCTTAATTTTCTCTGCTTAGCTCAGGACAATATTTACATCAGCAGACGTTTAAAAACTCCAGGTAGCATTAACTATAATAATGCATGTTTACACACAGTGGGCTTGACCATACATGCATAAAATTTGTAATAGTTATCAACAGATTTATAATTCTACACTCAACAATTCAGGTGCAACAGAGCAAATCAAACTGATAATTACAATATTTTCCTGATACACTGAACTGACACTTTGCTGTCCTGTGACACTATAATTAACACTGCTGAGAAATCAAGAAACAAGACACTTTTCTTCACCTGATAATGTTCTATATGAGAACGCATGAGTTCAACTGGTAAAGATTTGCTGTACTTCATAGCAGGATGAAACAATTACATCCCTTTTCTTAATGTGATTATAATGCACTTACAATGCAGACTTAATGTGCAGACATTATTAGCGCGCAGAGTCGATGTAATGTTTTCAGGTTAATGCTTCTGTCTTGCTTTGTTATATGTAAATGAGTCAGCACTGATGCCAACAGGCTTTAGCTAATGACTGTCAGGATGCCAAAGAGGAAAGCTTTAGTTTAGCAGGTAAAGCCTACAATCTAGCCATCATGACAACAATAACCGCCTCATTCTCTCCCTCGCCGGCTCTACTCTCAGTGCAATTACTTGAACATCAGAAACAATAGCTTCATGATCATCAGTATTTACAATGGTGCAAATGAGAAAGAGCACTGAGGGCATCTGCTGTTATTATGGACATTGTATCTTTTGTGAGTATATGAAGTCAGCAGTTCTTTTTTGTTTGGACTGTTTTTTTAAACTTTAGAATAGTGGTATGAAATGTTTAAAAGCAAATATACCATGAACAGAAATGTCCAATGTCAAGTATTGTCACAGGGGAAATATTTGCACTTGAATTTTAATTTCGGATCCTTTGTGTCTCTCTCGGGGAAGCGTCAATAGCTGCTGTTTACACACGAGCAGCATAACAGATACTGGTCTCAGTTCCGCTTCATCTGATTCTTGGTTGTTCATTTACAAGACATTGGCTGCATCTTCCCTTATTGTTTTCATATCAATCACCAAGTTAGAGTATATTATCATGAGGCTCTGGCAGGCAGCAAACTTCTAACTCTATCATCTATGAGCTAATGAGGCTAGCATTGCTTCAGTGGCATTAATGGGGTATTATACTCCCATCTGATCATCACTAATAAAACACAATAAATTGCAGGAAGGATCCTTTGCCTCCTATTATGCTGGCTATGCTTCTGACTTGATTTTTTTTTGTAAAGTTTTTTAAATCAGTTTCCCTCTGGTTGACCAGGGTAACCCAAAGTAATGCATATTGTCACTGGGTTCTCATTGGCTCTGCTTTGAGAGTCACCACCATCGTCAGGCAGCATATCAAAGACATTTGTGCAAATTATTTGCATGCTGTGTAGTCAAATGTGTGCATGTTGGAGCCATTTCCCCTCTTGGTGATCAGCGTTGTCTTTACTAGACTACTCGTTACATTACTTTTGCATTTTCCGTATCAGAATTAACACTTATATAAACAATATATACCTATAGGCTACAGCCCCACACACCAACACAAATCCCTATCAGAATGAGGACACGCATAAGATCTTTCTCTTAGTACGGTATGAACACAAAGCAAAGATGAAGTAATTTTAGAAGTAAATGTTGCTCACTGGCTAATAGTGTTAGGATTAATGCAAAACAAGGAGAATATTCAGATATCATTAGTGTTTTTGATGTAATAAATAACAAAACAAACGTTTTCAAATAGGCAACCAAATACCACGCCACGAAGCTCCTGCACACAGTTTTTGTGCTGATGTTAATGCCAGAGGTAGTTTGGAACTCTGCAGTTACTGAGTCAGCACAGCACTGGTGATTTTTACACCCCATTCTGTAACATTACGTGGTCTCCCGCGGCATGGCTGAGTTGCTGTGGTCCCTCCACTTTGCAACAATACCACTTACAGTGGATTATGAAAAGTGGGAATAAAGTTTTGTGACTTGTTGCAGCAGTGGTATTACAATACCACGCTCCAATTCAGTGAGCTCCTCAGAATGACCAAATTTGTTTACAAATGTTTGTAAAAGCAGATTTGGCTGATTTGATACACCTGCTAATGGTTACTGTTGGGTGCTGACCAATATAGCATTTTATACTGGTAAACTACAACTACAGTGCATTTGGAAAGGTTTCACAGTGCCTCACTACACATGTTGTCATCTTACAGCCTTATTCCAAAATGGACTGAACTCATTTTCACCTTAAAATTCTACATACAATACTCCATAATGACAAAATGAAACAGTTTTTTTTACAAACCCCCCCCCCCCCCACAAAAAAACTAACAACAAAATCATAACACGTATGTAAGTATTCACGACCTTTGCCATGACACTCAAATTTGAGTTCAGGTACATCCTGTTCCCACTGAACATCTGTGAGAATGAACTCCACCTGTGGTAAATTCAGTTGATTGGTCATGATTTTGAATTCTCGATAATAACCTGCTTCAGAGAGCTCTGGACCTCAGACTGGAACAAAGGTTTATCTTCCAAAAGGAGCCAAGATAACAAAGGAATGGCTTCAGGATCACTCTGAATGCTCTTGAGTGGCCCAGCCAGAGCCCAGATCTGAACCCAAGTAAATATCTCTGGAAAGATCTGAAAATGGCCGGGCACCAACGCTCCCCATCCAATCAGATGGAGCTCAGAGGTTCTGCACAGAAGAATGGGAGAAACTGCCCAAAAATATGTATGCCAAGCTCGCAGCATCAAACTCAAAAAGACTTGATGCTCCAAATGCTGCCAAAGGTGCTTCAATTAACTACTGAGCAAGTGCTTTGAATTTATATGTACATGTTATATTTTTGTTTTTGTTATTTTTAATAAATTTGCAAATATTTCAAACAAATGTTTTCAATTTGCCACTATGTTTATATTGTGTGTAGAATTTTGAGGAGTAAAAGGAATGTAATTCATATTAGGGTAAGGCTGTAAAATGACATAATCAATAACAAGTGAAGCACTGTGAATACTTTCCAGATGCAGTGTACACACAGAGGCAACTGGACGAAGAAGCACCTGGTGTGATCGAGGACTCTCCCATACTGTAAAATAAACAACAACAAATCTGAAATCTTTCTATGGCTGAATCTTCGGAGGGCAGGATGGAAAGATGTCCAGGATTGGGTCCAGCTGGTTGGCCAATTATCAGACAGAGAATTAAAGAAGCTTGTCTGACTCGTCTCAACATGACACTAACACGGGACACAGACATAAATCTAGAAGACTACACAGCACCAGAACACAAGCACAGCAAGGCACCACCACACCAAAGAGTGAAAGAGGAGATGTGCACCTCCTGTCTGCTCTTGTCAGTCTGGGAGGACGGCGAGGTGGTGGGAGGAGTCGCTTCAGACGACTTCTGCTGGAAGACAGAGAATTTCAGACAGAGGGTTAGACATGAAGACGAGGAGAAGGGGGAAGAGAGAAAAAAAAATCAAGAGAGACGAGAAGAACAAGGAGGGCACAGTATGGAGAGTGAGCGGGGGGGGGAGTGAAGCAGAGACAGGAGTGACTTAATTAGAGGGAACGAAGGATTTTCTCCTCTACAGCAGAGTAGTCTTTGCTTCAGGAGATGCAGCAAACCAAGGTTATATTCAGCCCCGCAGCTGCACAGGATGAATAGTCTCTAAATAGAGACTCACATCACACACAAACCCACACTTACTGAGTGTAGGGACGACCTCTATTAACCTGCCGTTGACCTTTGAGACAGACCGACAGCTGGGTCTGCATTGAACTCTGCAGTCGACCAGCTACAGTAAATAGTTGTTTTTCTGTCCATCGCAGTGTTTCATAGAATAGGAATCAGCTATCAGGCAGCATGACAGTGGCCACATCCTCCTCTGACATTACAACTGTGGAGAAGTTGAAAGGTTGTTTGTATTGTCTAGCAGCAGATATTCCCCAAGGGCCGCCACAGACACCAGACGTTTTCAGGAGCAATAAATTCATGAAATAGTCTCATTCGTTAGCCTTTGGAGGAAATGAAAACCTATTTTCTCAGAATGCTTCATGCTCAAAGAGATGAGAGGCGTATTTGCCGATTTCACCTGACAAAGATCTGGGTTTTCTACTCACTGATTTAAAATATTGATTAATAAATGACTTTATATCTGAATAATTGTTATTTAGTCATGGTAATTTAACATAACATTTAAGCACAAATTTAGAGGGACTTTGAAGCTGCATTACGTTTTCTTCTTACCGTATATCTTCCAATAGTAGCCTGTCTCTTTAAAACACCGTTTCTAATAAACGCTGGTTTGAAAACATGTCACAAACAAATAGACACCGGTCTCCAATAGTAGCCGGGCCACCTTCGCCCCGGAAGTCCCTGTGTGCTGTCTTCTTCTTCTTGTTTTTAAGTTTTATTGGCGGTTGGCAAATAACTGAATGGTGCATTACCACCACCAACTGGTATGGAGTGGGACTGGACCATCGGTCCTCCCGCATCTCATCACACAGCCAGCTGTTTCCAATCAACCGTCATCTACAACCAGCGGCATTTAAGCTGGATGCAGCGACCTATCAAAGTGAGATTATTACACTGAACTGAAACTGTCAGCTAGCGAACCTGCTAACTGTGATTTTCTGGTCTTTTACTTCCTCTCCTGGAGAGTCGGGCGGAGAGAAGTTTCGGGGAGCACCAATCGTGCACTGGGCTACCACAGACAAGGAGACACTCGGGAGCAAAGGAGGAGCACAATTGCGAACTGCATTATTTGTGAACTGTTGGAACACGTTTTGGAGCACTGTAAGTAAACACACTGTCTTTTCACCTCAGTCTAAAAACTGCGCCTGGGTCCTCTTTCCCTCTCACTTCCGCGACAATTCTGTCTGAGAAGGGAATAGGAGCTGATCTCTTTTAAACGCCGGGCCGGACGGATAATTTTTTGAATAAATGCCCGAGCTACAATTGGAAGATATACGGTATTTACACCGATCAGGCAAAACATGATGACCATGTACCGAATATTGTGTTGATCTGACTTCTGCTGATATACACAGTATGTGAGCTGTAAGACCGCACAGTGCACTTCTCTACAAACAGCAACAATCACATAACAGACAGCTGTTTGGGGTAAATTTGAAAAGGATATAGTCCACAAAGGTTCATTTCCGTCGTCTGCGTGCATAATATATTACTAGTGTCATGTTTTTGGCACAGAATTCAAACCTTATATTCCTTGGTGTTGGGTTGAAAGTCAGCCCAACACCAAGAAATGAAAACAGAATTTCTACAGTAATTACTGCCATTTTCAGTCCATCTTCAAAATCCATACCAATCCAATCCCATCAGCCACTTCATCACATAACAGTCTAAAACTTTCCTGGCTGTAATGAGACATGTCAGTTAGCATATTTAACTAAACAGTTGTGATGCTACCTTGCCTTTGTCTTTATCTGTTCCTTGTTTATTCTTTGCCATCTGGCTGTTTGCTGCCTTTCTACATGCACCACGGCTCCAGCTACCTCCCTCAAGATTTGCACATCGTCTCCACTTACTGCCTCTCCACACAACAGCTGAACAGAGTAATTATTCCTAAAAGCAGCAAAAGTAATGGGGTCATAAAAGCACTAAAAATATATACATTTCTTTTGGAGTCTGTTACGTGGGTGAAAATGACACCGTGCACCGTCTGAGCCGTGTGGAGCAACAGTGAAATGTTTAACAAGATTTTGCCCAGGACCCGTATAAATGAAAACTATAAAAAGTGAAAAATGTTAGGGTCTGAAATTACTTTAGTCATACTCTCATGATAAAACTACAATCCACACATACTGGAGGAGAAATAGAGAACTCCTGGGTCTAAATTTTAACTCCTTAATGTTAGCTAGATACAAGCCCCTCAACATTATAGAAGCAATATCATCTTGATACAGAACAGAGCAAAACAAACAAAAACAGAAGGTAGCCATACCAAATAGTGACTTTCAAGCTGGTTAGAATTGAACAAACTCTGGTTTTGACTTCTAAACTGCATTTGCATGAATGTTTGCACGTCTCACTTTCCTATCACACAGGACCAACTTTCTTTCCCATTTAAATCAGCAGACCTTTCAGACACACTGATGGAAAAATGGCCAGAATTCAAAAACAAGGATGTGGGCACAAAGAGCAGAATACGGTGAAATTTTGCACATGTATTTCCTGCTGGATAAGTCAGAATAATATAAAGCTTTATTTTGGATAAACATTACATTGGGGATTTTATGTGGATAATTATGCATCATCTCATTTCAGGATAAATCTTTATTATAAACTTTAAAATCAAATACTGCTACTTTTCCACATGTATAAATAACTGCATTGCTTGTTATTTACCTCCTGCATGCCATGTGATGCTGCAGGTTCAGATGTGAATCCTATTACAGCTATTACATATGTTTGTATTTTCACAGGCGTCTTTGCATATTTGTTGTTACAAAGTGAAGACATTACCTTGTGATCATGAAAGGTAGGCTGACTGCTGTGGTCGTTTGGACTGTAAATTACAGTTTGCTTTCACATCCAAACAAGCTTTCTGCTACTTCAACCAACCTTCAGTTTGTTTTGCACAATGCTTCCATCTACTGATTGTTTGTTTTAACAATTACTGCTGTTTGGTTGATCATCACTTAATGCTGCATTCCTATTCATTGTTTAGGACTGTAGCACAGTATAGTCACGTTGAGACACAATAAGATACCGTCAGAATTTTATTCCTGTTGTTACGAGGACAGTTTGAAACTTCTCTCACTGTGAGATAACAGCACCAAAGATATGAAGAAAAAAAAGTGATAATGTCGCAACTCCTTCTTAAATTATATTCGTTTGTCTTGGAGAATCCAAAGTAGCAAAGTGTGTACCTGAATTCAAACAGAATGAACGGTTTGTATGTGTCAATGGAGTTCAGAGTAGTGTAACTGTTCCTTTGCATCCAAAGGAGGCAGTTAAGGTGGTTTGGGCATGTGATCGCATGCAAGCTTGAGGCCTTCCATCGGAAATTTTCTAGGCGCATCCAGCAGGAAGAAGACACAGAATAATATCCACAGCTTGTGGGATTGTATGTCTCACAATGCCCGGAGTGTGTTGGATCCCCGGTGGAACTTCAAAATGATGGTTGGTTGGTAGGAGGATATTTGGAATATCCTTTTTCCCCCTCTGCCACCATAAAGGACAGGGAAGAATGTATATTTTGGAAAACATCATGCTTAGTGCCGGTGCCTAAGAAAGCCACCCCATCTGGCCCCAATGACTTCAGACCTGTCACCCTGACATCACACGTCATGAAGGTTCTGGAGAGGCTGGTCCTGAAACATCTAGGACCTCAAGTCAGAACTGCTTTGGACCCTCTCCAATTTGCCTACCAGCCCCATGTGCGGGTGGATGATGCTGTCATCCACCTGCTGCAGCATGCTCACTCTCACCTGGATGGTGGTGGAGGCTCTGTTAGAATCATGTTCTTTGATTTCTCCAGTGCCTTCAACACCATCCAGCCTACCTTGTTGAATGGCAAGCTGCTCGGGATGGGTGTCAGCGCGTCCACTGTTTCCTGGGTTGCCGATTATCTGTCGGACAGACCCCAGTTTGTACGGCTGGGGAGTACAAAGTCTGACGTGGGTGATCAGCAATACGGGGGCACCGCAGGGGACTGTCCTGTCTCCATTCCTGTTCACTCTGTACACCTCAGACTTTCAATACAACTCTGAGTCA
>VURO01050239.1:4942-16336 GCA_015108175.1 Pelvicachromis taeniatus | reverse complement strand
GCTCTCTTCCACAGCATGTCTCTATCCTGTCTTCCTTCTTTCACCCCAACCGGTCGCAGCAGATGGCCCCGCCCCTCCCTGAGCCTGGTTCTGCCGGAGGTTTCTTCCTGTTAAAAGGGAGTTTTTCCTTCCCACTGTAGCCAAAGTGCTTGCTCATAGGGGGTCATATGATTGTTGGGTTTTTCACTGTATGTATTATTGTAGGGTCTACCTTACAATGTAAAGCGCCTTGAGGCGACTGATGTTGTGATTTGGCGCTATATAAATAAAATTGAATTGAATTGAATTTAATCATTTTTGTCCAGGCCATTTTTTGTCCATGTGTTTATTTTTTTAAATAATTCAGTTGAAGCGTGGTTGAAAAACAATGTCTGACTTTCATCGGTTAACATTTATAGAATTTATATTTATCATTACTTTTGTGAGATTAAAGTTATTTCTGTGACCATTGTGAGTTTTTCTTTCATTGACCAAAGGGTACCAAGAATTTTGTCCACGTGTGTCTTTGCCAATAAAGCTTTTTGAAACTTGTGAAATGTTTCTGATTGTTCCTCAGTATATCATAGAAACATAGCTGACGTTGCACTGCCTCCAAAACGTTTGACCACAAGTGTATAGAGAGTCCTACTTCACCAAGATTTGTCAAGAAAAAAGAGGTTTTGTCACTGAATGTATGTTTCTTATTCACTTCAGATTTTCCTTTAATGATCATTAATCTCCAGAGAAAGTCTCCATCATCCTGTTGCACTAAATTTAGCAGTCTCTTGATTCTCGATAAATCTTAATAAGACAAGACTTTTTCATCTCTCTGGTTATGTGACTAAAAAAATCTACAAGGTTTGCTTAATGAGGGTTCAGTATTGGATTTCACTGACTGATTCTACGTGTACCCCACTGTTCCCTGCAGACCAAGCTCTAATGAGTTTTCTGCTGTTTGCAGTAAGTACACTTAACCCAAATTTGGTGTCATTAACTGGCCATCATAGCCTGATAGACTCAAGCAAAGAGCTCAACTCCCCACCAACAAGCAACTTGGTTTGAGCACATTTTTCTTATTTCCTTTATCATTCTGAAATTAGAGCAGCCCTCTTTCAGGTGTCTCTGTTAAGTATGGTGCTTGATGGTCAAGCCTAAAGCCAAAAATATATTTGTTCATGAATACATGTGCACAGCTGCACACCACAAACAAGTAGTTATTCCTTTTATACTACTCGTTCAATTGTTAAAAACAAGATGCTTGGACCAGCTTGCCATCTAAAGGGTGTGAGTCTCTGGTCCTAAAAGGATTTGCTAAGGGCTTGTGGTGGGCATGCCTACCCTTCATGCCTCTGTTGACGCACCTGACAATTTAAGATTTGAGAACTTTGTGATTTCCTGGATATTTACTTTGGTTGGCGGAAAAAATACCGCCAACCAAAGTTAAATTAATTTCTGTTAATTTAACAGAAATTAATGATCTGTTAATTTCGAAGGCAAGAATAACCTTTAAGAACCATTAAGAAATGTGCGTTTTTTAAACCATAAGTCTTAAAGGTTCTCACTGACGGTCGACATGATTCTGGTTGAACAATAGTTATTATCCTGTTACTGAAACTGACTGCTTCCCATTCATAATATCATCGCATTCTCTCGTTCACAATCATTACAGAAATATTATTTTTACTCATTTTATCACGTTCATCCATTTTCTTATGCTTATCCTTTCACAGTGAAGCTCAGTCCTATCCCAGCTGGGGTACATCTTGGACAGGTCACCAGTATGTCTGCCTAACCCCACTAGCTGCATGCCTTTGAGTGTGGGAGGAAGTCGGAGTACCCGGAGAGAACATACAAACCACACATTAAGGTCCAAATGGTGACCCAGAATCTTCATGCTGTGTGAGGCAACAGTGATGCCCCTTTAGCACATATATTATTATACTAATATTATTATTTAAATACCACATTTCAAGCAAAATTACATATATGTACGTATTTTTGAACTCTCCACTTTATCAATCATGCCAGGACTAGATTTTAATTCCCTTATTTAGATAGTCCCAGGTGGATAAGGCCTTTTGGGAAACAACACAGACATACTAAACACAGAGACGAGAAGTCTTATGCTAAACATGAAAACAGAAATAAGGAAACATTGGTGGACAAAGACAGAAAGAAAGGCAAAACAGAGAGAGCAATAGATAGGGAAACCTCGAGATGACCCAAACACAGCATGACAAACTGAAATTCATCACTAGAATACCAATAAGGTAAAAATAGGGATACATTTTCAAGTTTTATTTGTCATATACAGATAACAGTGACACATCATTACCAGCAATGGAACTCTTAAGCTCAGAGGCCGTTCAATATTGCATGTAGAAAACAAAATTGCACATAAGGTAACATTTAGGTAAAAATCACATAAACTATATGAAAAAAGAAAATATATGTTAATAAAAAAAAGAGTAGAATAAATAAATACAGATACTGTAGCAGCAGTAGTGCACATGTTGTGATATATACATGTACAGTGTGTACGGTGAGTGCAGTTCAGTAGCCTGATGGCTGTGGGTAGAAACGGTCTGCTAGTGCAGGTGTGAACGCTCCTGTACCTCTACCTATATGGCTGGGGGGGCCTTCCTCCTACAGCACTGTCTGTGGAGGTCCTGGATGGCTGGTAGTTCAGACTTGGTGACCACCTTCCACAATGCTTTGAGGTCCAGAGCATTACAACTGCCATACCACATCATGATACAGACGGGATACTCGATGGTGCATCAATAGAAGTTGGTGAGTATTCTGGAGTTCATGCCAAATCTCCTCAGCTGCTGCAGAAAGAACAGTCGCTGTCCTGACTGCTTTTGTGATCACATCAACCTGGTGTATCCAGCTCAGATCCTCACTGATGTCGATTGCCAGGAACCTGAAGCAGCTCACTCTCTCAACCTCTGCCCCCTCGATGTCCCCTGTAGTCCACGATGAGCTCCTTGGTCTTGCTGATGTTGCGCAGCAGGTTGTTGTCCTGACAACACAATGTTAGAGCTCTCACCTCCACTCTGTAAACAGACTCATCTCCATCTTAAATGCAACCCATGATGGCGTCATCTGCAAATTTCACAGTAGTGTTGGAGCTGTTTTTGGCCTCACAGTCGTGGGTCAACCAGGTGCACACATCTCCGGAGGGCACCGGTACTGAGTCAGTGTGGATGTGACACATACGGCTGATCCATACCAAAGGTCGAGTGTAACAGGCAGTGAAGCTGTGATGTGTGCTTTGACTATATACTCAAATCACTTCATTACACTGGACGTTAGTGCTACTGTGCGACAGTCATTGAGGCAGTTCACATCAGGTTTCTTGGGGACGGGGATGATGGCGGTCCTCTTGAAGCATGAGGGGATTACAGACAAAAGCAGGGAGAGGTTCAAGATGTCTGCGAAGACATCTTCCAGTTTGTGAGAGCATGTTTTGAGAGCACGACCTGGGATGTTGTCCAGCCTGGGAGCTTTCCATGTGTTTGCACAGCTGTCCACCTCTGACAGAAACTTTGGCTTGCTGTGCTTCTCAACGTGGGCATACAAGGCGTTCAGCTCCTCAGGTACACAAGCAGTCACCACCCCATGCTGTAGCTGTTCCTCTTGTAGTCTGTTATAGACTTTAGCACACTCAAAATGCAAAGAAATCCCAAACTTCAAAACTTTAAGTGTGTACGATAAGACTAAAGCAAGCAATCCTACCCCACCACCAGAAAAAAGCAATTATGACAAGTCTGTGTTTTTAATCAGAGGATTAATAACATGCTGAACTGCTGAAATTGCCTCGTTAGTGTTTTTACTACGAGCAGTTAAACACTCACGCGTCTGTTTTTCCAGTGCTTTGTTTTTGTTTTCTGATGCGCCATATGTCTTTTAACTCCACAGCATGTGTTCCTTTCTTCTTTCACTTTTCTTTTGTTTGTGTTGTTTTCTTTTAAATAGAAACTGTGGAAAAAACAAATGCATGCCAATAATAATTGATGCAGGAATCATAAGAAAATGGGCCAGTCCTTCTACTTTAGGTTGATGCAGATCATGCTTTGTGAATCTGCAGCTGTAGTGTGTAACAATGCCCTGAAGGACTGGATTTAAAGTTGTGCAGGATGGAGTGAAGGCTACAGATAATCTTCTAGATTTTTTTCCACCGCTCAACCACATGAAACGAGCTTTCACTCCTCAGAGACAGAGCAGCGCAGAAAAGGAGTAGAAAAAAAAAAACAGGAGGTAAATGATATAAGTCAAACAATGCTGTGTGGGGGGATGGGGGAAGCCCGGTGTGGCGTTAGCGTGTTCCTGGCCCCTGTTGTTCTAACATCATATCGCTGTGCCTGCAGGGAGAGCAGAAATCACTGAGCAATGTCTTTGTGTGAGTAGAACTAGCAGGTAGTGGATGCAGTGCGCGCAGGCAGGATCCCCAGTTTTATGAAACGTGCCCATGTGTCACACTCTCCAAGCACCACTTGTCCTCTGTCTGTTCTGCCTAGATTATTATGAGCTGAAGGCATGTCACCTGTCCTCCTCACATTTGTGATGACACACACACATGCGCACACACTGCCCACATCTAGGTGTGTTCACCTGTTTTACGCCACACTTAAATCTGTCGGTCCATCCTTTTTAATTAGCTTGCTTTATGGCTCCTTATTTCTGAGCAGAAACTGGCGTGGGCAAGTTTGGGACCAATTGCTAAAATATAATTTTTTTTGAGATGCACGTCCCAGTTTTTCCACTGAATTCTTATTTGTAGACTGCCCAGTACAGCCACTGCACAAGCACAAAGGTGCAGACATGAAACAACAGCAAAATGGTGGTGCAGTGGATATAGCAGCACGGAGGTTCTAGCCCCGAGTCTTTTCTGTGGGTTGTTTTCATGTTCTTGCACATTACAGTGAAAATAACTGCAAAAATAACTAAATACACCCCTTGTGTGTATTTAGTCTGTCTGTTTCCATTCACTCATTGTCAGGTCGTCTGTTATGCCACGCCATAGTTATCGCAGTTTTCATAGCTTTAAAATGTCATAGTTTTCACAGTTTTCATAGTGAGTTTCTCAGTTTAGTTATTGTACCTTAGCTTGTCTTAGTATTCATGTTTGCTTCTGCCATCATCCCAAATAAAGCTCGTTTTTGGTGCAGGTTGAGTTCTGCCTCCTGCAGTGTCTGCTCTTGGGTCCGTTTAAAAAAACACATCAGCTGCTCAGCCGTGATGAAACCGACCAGATACCTGCAGATTAAACCACTACATGCTCAGCTAAGAAATAATTTAAAGTTTATTTGGTGACACACAAACAGAGTTTTTCAATCGTTCAGTTAGTTTCTGCATCACATCAGGGGTTACGGGCAGAGGATGAGGAGCCAGCCACCCCTGCAACTACCTCTGGATGTGACAACAGCAAGCCTCTGTCTGCCCCTCTCTGCTGGGTCCGCTTACAGACTTCTTGCCCTGAGCTCCTTGTGTTTCCAGACTGATTTGCCTGTGTCCCCTCATTTTTCTGTGCATCTCAAAGCATTAACACATCTCACTGCTTTGGCATGACATTAAACAGGCTGCTCATGGTTTAAAACCCTCTGATGTGGCTCAATTAAAACAATTGTGCAAAGATGAATGGGCCTCCACACCAATGTGAAGACTCAATGGCAGTTATTGCAAATGCCTGACAGCCGTTCTTGCTGCCAAGGGTGATACAATCAATTATTATATTTAGGGGGCAATTACTTTTTCACATTGAAATGCACGTGTCCAGGGTGTAATCTGCACATACAGCGTTTGACCATATTATTAGTGTTGTTGTTTTTACCCATACACATACTTTAAAACCTTTTATTTAACATAAAAAATAATGTGAAGTTACAACAAGTGCATTTTTAATTTACCGTCTCATGAAAATACAAACATTTTCTGTAATTTAACACAGAAAATAACTGTATTTTTATGTAATGTACATGATTGTGGTAAGTTTATTTCACATATTTGATTGGAAACCCAGCTGGAATATTAGCCCCCATTTTTTTCTTCTTCAGTGTTGGTGTGTGTCTGCACTTGAAGATGAAGCCTGCATCTGCTCTGGATTAACTTGTTAAACTCATCAACAGTGCACATTAGGGCTGGGACAACGCGTCGACGCAATCGATTACGTCGACGTAATTTTTTACGTCGACGCGTTAAAATACGTTGACGTAAAAAATTTGCGTCGATGCGTCGTCACTTTCAAAAAAACACATGGCGGCAGCGAGTAGCGGTAACATGTCGACTTAAACCACGCCCCCCGAACACGCAGTTCTACAGTATGGGGATATTTTAACCGAAAAGGAAGTGATTCAGTCGTTTGCCGGCTTTGTAAGGTGGAAATGGCCGATCATAAAACGGCCGTAAGTTTTCAACTTTTTTACTAACGCTGGTTTTTACCCTTTAATTCATCCAGACACCCCCCACGTAGACATACACTCAGAGATAAACACCCAACCTCCGTAAATGCAAAACTAATTTAAGCTGCTTAGCAGTAACATATATCATTAGATTAATCGATGCATCGAAAAATTAATCACTAAATTAATCAATTCGGAAAATAATCGTTTTGCCCAGCCCTAGTGCACATGCCTTTTTAGTTTGTAGGAGAATAATAACACACAGGTTGGGGGACCTGTGTGTTATTATTCTCACACATGCAACGGGTTGTTGCATGTGTGTGTGATTGTGCACACAAGCATAAAGATACCAATTGAGTAAAAAACTACAGCTGCATTCTGTATACACAAAGCAACATGTTCATACACAAAAATGGGAGCAAATCCAGATAGGCGCGGACAGAGAAAGTAGAATGTGATTTGCATTCTTAAATTGAAATTGTTTGTCATACACTCTTCCACTCAGTTCCTGTTCTGTGCCTGGCAGAGTCACAGACTGAATTCTCTCATTGATGCATGCATTCAGAGACAAAGAGAAGACAGTTAAATTATAGCGCCACGGTTTTGAAAATAACTCAGATTACAGGGCTTGGAAAAAATACATATAACAAACTAGTCAAGTGTCAAAAATCACAAGCAAAACACCAAAACTAAAGTAAACGAGGCTTTCAAAGAACACCAGGAAAAACACTAATAGATATACATGATCTTGTTTGTAGACACTCAAGTATAGCTACAGTGTTGTCAGCATGTAGACCTACTTTGGACTTCACTTATTGGTTGTTTGATCCCTGGTTGTTCCAGTCTGCATAATAAATATACTTGGGCAAGCTACTAACACCAAGTTGTTGCAGATAATGACAGCCGATTACTGAAACTGCACATCCTTATCCTAGATTATCTACTGTTTTCTTTTTCACAAACATAAAAACACATTTTAATATAAAGTATATATATAGCATATAGAACACCACTGTACTCTACTTTTCTCCACTTTTCTTCACCACTCAGTCAAAATCAAAACTGGGTGGGCCTTAGAACATAAACACTGTCAACAGTGGTAGAGGAGAAATTCTTGGTGTTAGCAACAAGTCATTAAAACTTCAGAACACCTATCTCATAACCCCTGTTGGATAGCTGGTTAGATTTCCTGAAGGCTTGAGTGTGACCCTGGAATTAGCCGGTGTAAATTGTGTGATTGAATACTGCTGAGGTATTTTTCTTATGTAAGAGCCAGCAAAAGGACCATCTTTAAAAACAACTTTTTTACAACCATTTAAACTAGTGGTTCAAATGGTGAGCCCTTGAACTCTTCTCATAAAATGACAGACCTAGTAGGTATTAACTTACTGAACCATCTATCTAGTCCTCATGGCAGACTTAAATGGCTGCCATATAGACGTTAATCATCGTAAAGGCATTGTGCACCACAGCACCACAAAAGGTGTATAAGCTCAACTAACCAATGGGAAATAACCTGTCTTTGAACGGTCATTATCATTGGTAGACCTGTATCTCTTACCTCTCTTACTATAATTAGTATGGGAGAAATCGGGTCGTCGGGCACCTAAATGGATAGTGAGGGTGCACTGGAAACTCCTAGCAGAGGCCCCAGTCCAAGAGATCTTCAACGTACACCTCGGGCAGAGCTTCAACAGCATTCCGAGGGAGACTGGGGGCATTGAGTCCGAATGGACCATGTTCAGCACCTCCATTGCCGAAGCATCTGCACTGAGCTGCAGCAACAAGGTGGTTGGCGCCAGTTGTGGTGGTAACCCCACGAACCAAATGGTGGACACCAGCTGCCTCCGAAGTGAATTCACAGATCCATATGTGGCGGACCTTAAAGGACCTTTCACATAGAAACGTGCATCACTTTGCTTGACAAGAATGAATTCTTGATCAGACATCAGTATGTGATGACTTGTTAATGAGAATATATTCTTAGTATCCTGTACTGCTAGTTATAAAAAAAACAAGCTTTGTTTTTGAGCCAAGCTAATCTTAGCCACTTAGCTGCTACCACTGTTGGTCAAGTTACTTGAAAATAGTAATTGGTTACTAATTACTGATTACTTCTCCAAAAAGTAATCCAGTTACTTTACTGATCACTGATTACTACTGATTACGGGTGTTTCTCTGTGAATTTCATTTCCCATGCAGAATGTACAGCAGACACTAATGTTTTTGTCTCTTTTAACAGAATCAAACTCAAAGTAATGTCAGTACTTCCAAGCTTTAAACGCTGCATGGTCACACTCCATATTATCCATTGTTGATCTGCACACATCCGTTGCTGCCACGGACGTCGCACGCTCATACGTCATTGTCATGAGACACTCTCACAAACAAAATCACGGTTTAGTAACACAGCCTGCTTAGGGAGAAGTAACAGTAATCTAATTACTTTTTGCAATAGTAAATGGTAAATGGACTGATTCTTATATAGTGCTTTTCTACTCTCCCGGAGTACTCAAAGCGCTCTATACAACAACCATATTCACCCAATCACACACATTCATACAAGCACTATTTTCTAAAACATTTTTTAGTGCTCCAACTAATACGTTCATACACATTCATACAATAGTAATCCCTTACTTTACTTGTTACTTGAAAAAAGTAATCGGATTACAGTAATTTGTTACTTTTAACGCATTACTGCCCATCTCTAGCTGCTACATTAAGTATCAAGTAATATAACCATGTTTACAGATCAGTGACAGATGTGTAGCATAAAAGAACTCTTAGCAAAATCCAGACAAGAATTTGTGAGTTTATAACCACCTTAACCTTCTCACCAGTTGATATTTTGTCATCCAGCTTTGATGCTCTTGCAGTATGATCTCTTGATCTGTATGATCTAAATAAGTATAGAATTTCTTATTTAGGCATAGCTTTAGTTTTTCTTCATTTAGATTTTATTTACTGAATAAATATTTTCTCTTTATATGCTCCATAACCTTTCTAAAGTTACATTTTTAACATGGTTATAAAAATAAACATTTGTCTGTTCATGATGCCACTCAGTGACAAAAGGTTTGTGCAGCTGCTTTGTAATGTCTGACAGCAGCTGTGACATCAATAACCATCCCAGACACGTTTGACTTGTATATCAGTAATCATTTGATCAAAGCTTTTCAAATGCTAGATATGGGAATAATGTCTCCCTCACTGACTGTCTGTTTTCATGCTTTGTCCTAGTTTCTCTGCTTGGCTTTTTGTTTCCGTTTTCTGCCTTTTACAGTTCCATAGATGCATGGGAGGCAGCTTTGATAGCGACGCTGCACAGAGCACAGATGTTGAAACTGTCAAGAACTTTTCTGTGCAGTGAAGATGAAATTTGACCAAATTGAGAGAAGACTCCTTTGATGAAGAACTGGATGGGGACCTAATCAAGTCTAATTTAACTAATGAGGCTCTTCACCAGCAATGTTAAGTAGGGCATGTAACGTCTGGGAATGCATGAAAATGAACTGAGAAAAAAAGTGACAGAAATTCAAGGTAAGGCTCTAAAATTAGCCCAGTGACTCTTTTTATTGTAATTATGATTTATTTTAACCATGTATTGGGTAACCTTTCAACGATTAGCACTTTTTATTACCAATGTGTGAAATGACTTGAATGTAATTTCAAAGCTAAACGTTCTTTGGTTCTCTTGGGTGTCTCCAACAGCTTGAGCTCTATTAAAAATCAAAAGGCAATCCTAGTCATGCTAACTTTTCATTCTCTCATTGTTTCCACCTTCACTATTATCAATGAGCAACAATAGCTGGTTGGTATAGACAATATATTCTGCTAATTACTAAGATTAAGAAACTACTAGCATCTAGCACAACAGACATGAAGACAAAAAAGAACAGGAAAGGAAACAAATTCAGACATATTTTTTTTATAACATCCATCGATCCATCCATCCACTTCTGCTTAACTGGGACTGGGTCAGGGACACAGCAGCCCAAGCAGAGAGGCCCAGACCTCCCTCTCCCCAGTCACCTCCTCCAGCTTGTCCGGGGGAACACCAAGGCGTTCCCAGGCCAGTCGAGAGATATAATCTCTCCAGCGTATCCTGGGTCTGCACCGGGACCTCCTCCCGGTGGGACATGCTCAGAACACCTCGCTCAGGAGGCATCCTTGTCAGATGCCCGAACCACCTCAACTGGCTCCTTTTTATGTGGAGGAGCAGCGGCTCTACTGTGAGCTCCTCCCAGATGGTCGAACTTCTCATCCTATCTCTAAGGGAAAGGCCAGCCACCCTTCGGAGGAAGCCCAATTCTGCCGCGATCTTGTTCTTTCGGTCACTACCCACAGCTCGTGACCACAGGTGAGGGCGGGGATGTAGATCGACCGGTAAATCGAGAGCTTCGCTTTTACACTCAGCTCTCTCTTCACCACAACAGACCGGTACAGTTTCCGCATCACTGCAGCCGCAGCACCGATCCAACTGTTGATCTCCCTTTTCCCGTCACTCGTAAACAAGACCCCGAGATACTTAAACTCTTCCACTTGGGGCAAGAACTTGTCCCTGACCTGGAGTGGGCACTCCACCCTTTACCAGCTGAGGACCATGGCTTCACATTCGGCTGCAAACTGTTCAAAAGCGAGCTGGAGGCCATCACCCGATGAAGCGATTCGCAAAAGGGTAACAATGTTAGTGACATATCAAACAATAGCTCCAATTTTTAGCTAATGTTAACTAACATTATATTAAATTAAATTTAACACAGTGTTACTGGCATTTACATTAAGAATGACAGTTTTGTACACTTTGTCTGGCCAAATTTTATTTGACCATCAGGGGAAATTAGTCAACATTAATTGACTTTGACTTTGCCTGACCGTGAAGGGAGACTGTGCTTCAGGATACATACACACAATATGCAGACATCTCATGTACATGGATACAGACACAACCCCCCCCCCCCCCCCCCCCCCCCCCACCCCCCCCCCCCCCCACCCCTCCCATCCCCCA
>VURO01050238.1:70272-84239 GCA_015108175.1 Pelvicachromis taeniatus | reverse complement strand
TATGCCGAGCAAGCCCGTGACAGCAAGTAGTTTGTGACAGCTGCACACAGTGAGAGGAGATAAGATGTTTGTGTGCACACATGTGCGTGGACAGTGTTATGGTCTCTGGACCTGTTGAATGTTCTCTGTTCGTCCTCCAGACATAGGGACAAACATGTTTTGACACCTGATCGATCGATTGTTAAGTAAAAACAAATTATGTCAGAATGAATTTTTTTTGTTTGGACTAAATACATCATCTTAACCAAAATGCGAGAAATGCCTTTAGTTTATTTCAAAAATGCATTGATTTTGTAAAAGAGTGGGATAGCTCTACAAAAACTGCAATTTCTTAAAATTAATGAAAAAAAAAAAAAAAAAATGCAAATTGCCTCATAAAACATGTTTTATAGGGAATACCTGGAATATGAAAATATTACAACTCTTCGTTTTGAAGATTTTGAAAAATAACAGAGTAATGGATGATGAGTAGAGCAAAGACCAAAATAACAGAGTTTGTTGCCAAAAAGCATTGATTTTATTTGGGGTCATTTTCGACCCCACTTGTGGAAGAGTGTAGGTATAGGTAGGTTTTGCATCCAAGGGTTAATACATAGTAATAAAATTTAATAATAACTGTTTTGCATACTTAATCTACCTGTTTGTGTCTTGGGAAGAAATCATGACTCAAAACTGTCTGTTAGCAAGAGTGTGAGGAGGCGCTCCCAGGAGAGCGAGGACAGCATGGTGTCCTCAGGTGGGAAGGCAGACCTCCACTACTGTGCAGTGTGTCACGACTACGCTTCAGGCTACCACTATGGAGTCTGGTCGTGTGAGGGGTGTAAGGCCTTCTTCAAGAGGAGCATCCAAGGTGAGACAAAACATACAAGATATTTGTTTGTATTGAACTGCTTAATAACATTTTTTTTTAATTTAACTTTTTTTTTTATCATACATTTCGATATGTTTTTCTTTTTTTATGTCAAGTTTAAAACCACTTTGGTCTACACTGAAATATCTCACCTGCTGTTTGATTAAAATTGTATTTCATCCAGTAAAACGTGTCCAATGATCCTGTTGTGGTGCCCCCACTGGACTTTTTCCATATGCCACACTGTCCTTACACTCCTACTGTGGCATGTGAACTAAGATTTATCGCACAGATTGATTGGTAGATCAGATGATCATGCACTACCTAAAACTGTGTCACTGTTGCAAAGTCCTGATTGTTTCTCTCACGTTCAAAATTCACAACTTTGGTGTTGTTGGTTGGTGTTTCATACCACTCCTGTTTTCATTTGTATTTTATTTAAGTGGGGGGTTTTTTTGTGCTCTTCACTTTTCTTCACCAGTTTCATATTAAAGGTCGACATGCATATGCTCCTTTGCGCATATCCATCCAAATGTTATAAATATTATTAATAAGGCATCTAGGGGATAACCTTATACCCAAGATCTTGGTGATTTTTGAATTCTCCTGTTTTAATGGTTGACAGTGCTGACACTGAGTCACACCACGCACTTTCTGTGCAATAAGAGCAAGTCTGCGCAGTGAGCTCCACACAAGTAAATGACCTGATGTCTTCCTGCCGACCCCTGTCGGATGTCTTTGACTCATCACTGCTGCACCTCATGGCTCTCTTAGTGGATGTTTTGTGGATAGCAGGTGGTGGATGTGGTGGATCCTTATATCTGTAATATTTGTGGACTCGATCTGCTCTTTTATTCTCATGCTTTATAAAGTTGATATTATTCTACGTTCAAGTACAAATTTGTGACATCCAGGCTCATCTCGCTCTGGCCACAACACAGCTGGACAAAAAGAAGTTTCACTGACTTTCATGTGTTCTGTGATGGTTTTGTCCATCCATCCAAAACGTCATTTTTCCAAACAGCCTTCTTTGGCTCTCTGCTGTGTCCTACGTGGTATAATTTCTCCCGCCTCTATTTGGGGGACACATGCTGGAGCTATTATCACTCCAGTACAAAGCTTTTCTGGTTGCGTCCTGGAGGACGCTATTGACGCTTATCAGGGAAAACTTTGTGCATTTAAACATCCAGTTTCCCAGGGCTTTTTGTACCCGCTGCTGGACAGAATTGCCTAGTCAGAGGCTTGCCTGATACACATCCATATAGTGTCGTGTCAAGCCATTAACTTCCCATTAAAATGAAAATTTATTTCATAATGATAAGTTGAAGTTAAAAACTTGCATGTTGCCAATTTAAGCTTTGTTTTACAGCCATTATATCTTGCATTACACTGTGATTATATCTATCTATCTATCTATCTATCTATCTATCTATCTATCTATCTATCTATCTATCTATCTATCTATCTATCTATCTATCTATCTATCTATCTATATATCTATATATCTATATATCTATATATCTATCTATATATCTATATATCTATATATCTATATATCTTCATAAGTTGGCTCACTTATGAAGATATATACAGACTGTAATTTTTATGGTAGTTTTATTGGTAGACATTACGGTCTGTTTAGGAAACCAGTATGCACATAGCATGCTAAACTGGATTTAGATGGTATTTTTCTGAAAACACCACTTTGTATGCAACCTATCTGCTAGCATGACCAAAGATATTTTTGTGTTTGTATTACTTAAAACTCAAACAGTAGCAATACCATCATTACAACAAGCACACAGCCCCACAGCTGCACTCTATCTTTTTTGAATTATTATAAATATATTTAATGACATTTGCTGTGACTGAATCCAGGTGTTCAAACATTATGTCTGCCTATGCAAATTAAGCCTTTGTGAGCAAAGTGACCAGGGTGAAGAGAGAGGGTGGGAGTGCTTGAACTGACCACAAAGGACTGCTTGTCATCAATGATTTCTGCAGGTGATTTTTGTTTGTGGTTGCACAAGCTGAATTTCCAGCTTGTGCAACCACAGACGGTTTGCCTGTCTGTTGTGCAGAGATGCAACTTTGCATTGTCTTTGGTTTTTTACTTATTCTTCATTTTCTCTATCCAACCTTTTATTTTTGTCTCAATTTCTCCCTCTTTTTGTTTTAGGACACAATGACTACATCTGCCCGGCGACCAATCAGTGCACTATAGACAAGAACCGCCGTAAGAGCTGCCAGGCATGCCGCCTTCGCAAATGCTATGAAGTTGGCATGACTAAATGTGGTTAGTATGATTAAATGTATACTTTTTTTTTTTTTTTGCTAGTTCCCAATAGAAGTTTTTGAATTCTTGTTTTCTGGATCCAGTCAACAGTAACACGCTGTTCTGATTAGTACCTAAATCACTTGGTCATGTGATTATGTGATAATGTTTGATTTATTTTGTCTGAAATAAAATAACAAAACTAAAAATGACAACTCGGCAAACCTGGGAGTATGAGTTGGAAGGTTTGATTGAAACCGAACACAGGATCAAAGGGGAGGATTTTGCTTTTGGGACTCACACACTTGGAAAGAACATGTTCAGAAGACACTGCTGTAAAGTTTTATCACAGCAGATGAATATGTCAAATATGAACTGTCCACATTTTCTGTCTGCTGGAGAAGCGCAGCAAAAACAGCAAATTTTATTCACATATTATTAATGTTCCTTTATTTGTTCTGTCATTCTTTTTGTGTGGTTTCTGTATTTTTGAGTATTTGTTTTATATCTGTTGTCCAATAAAGCAATCACAAGAACTTAAGGATGTGAAGTAAAACTCAAAATTTGAGTAGATTAGTAGGTTTGCCTAAATCGCTGTTTTAGCTCATAATATTATGGTGTGTGTATATATAGTGGACGCTGAGGTGTGTTCATGGAGTGATCTGACCTCTTACACATTCTGATGTAATTACTAATTCTATATATATAGAAAAAACCCCAGCAAAATTGAACAGATATGGACAGTCTGGAACAAGAGGCCATAATTTAATGCTTGCCTTGTTACTCACAGGTATTCGAAAGGAACGTGGAAACTACAGGAACTCGCAGGCGAGGCGGCTAACCCGTCTGTCCTCAGAGGGCAAAACTGCTGAACCACAGGGCATAACTGGACCACCTGAGGGTTCATTAAATGAGCCCCAAAAACCTGCACTGACCCCAGAGCAGCTGATTGAGCGGATATTGGAGGCGGAGCCGCCAGAGATCTACCTCATGAAAGACGTGAAGAGGCCGCTGACCGAAGCAAGTGTCATGATGTTGCTCACCAACCTGGCAGATAAGGAGCTGGTTCACATGATTAGCTGGGCCAAGAAGATTCCAGGTGTTTGTTTTTTGTAGTATTTTAAAATAAAATTAGATTATTTTATATAATAAAAGAATATTTATCTTCTTCAGGTTATTCAGGTCAACAACAAATCTAAATGATTTAACTTATAACAGGAGAAAATGCATGTGTAGTGTCCTCATTCAAATCAAACAAAACGGGTCCAAAAATAAGGTTCAGATCTCACTTTACCTGCAGATTTTCTCCGATTGTGCACGTGCAAAGTTACATGGCAATACCACTTAATACCACTGTGCTCACGCAGATCAGTGTTTCGCCACCAGAGCAATTCATGTCATGAATAAATAAAGTACAGAGTATGTTTTGATGTGGTGTGCTGGTAGCAGCCATCAGAAGATGTTATAGTTGGTATTATACTTTTGGTTATGAAGGAATATACATGGTCAGCCACAAGACTCAGGTAGGTGGTGGCATTTAAACAGTGCTCAGTTGGTGCTAAGAGGGTAGAACTTGTACCATTACACCAATCTGAACCTTTGATAGACGGCAGGACGGATCCGTACGTTGATGTCGTTTACACCAAATTCTGACTCTGCCATCTAAACTGGGAAAAGTTTTGACCAGGACATGTTTTTCCAGTCTTGTCCAATCTCACTGAGCTTGTGTGAACTTTAATCTTGGCTTCCTGTTTTTAGCTGACAAGAGTGGAACACGGTGAGCTGCTGTAGTCCATCTGCATCGACATATTGTGCATTCAGAGATGCTGTTTTGCATGTCTTGATTGTGGCGAGTGGTTGAATTGCTGATCCTGTCAGATCACAACGTATTTTCACTTTCAGACAATTTAATGTAAACCTTAGAGATGTTTGTGGGAGAATCCCACCAGGTCAGTAGTTTCTTAAATACTCAGACTGGCACCAACCATGTTCAGTCACTTACATAACGTTTTTTCCCCCATTCTGACTTTTGGTTTGAACTCCAGCCAGTTGACTTGTATACGTCCTGAAAGCACTGAGTTGCTACCATTTGACAAGCTGATATCTCCATATTTGTACCTGATAAAATAGCTGGTGAGTATATAGCGCAATAATACAGTTACTACAAAAAAAACTTTTTTTTTTTATTACCACAATGTTTGAAAATTAAAAGAAAATCTAATCTCATGACTATCCTAGTTCTCCCTGAACTAAAGAGAAAATCCACAATAATAAGTTTTTTGAAGTATTACATTATCAGTCAAGCATAAGCACTATGATTTCTGATTTCTAAATTATTCCATTAATCATTAGTTCTCATTTACAACATTTTGATTAGTTGAAACTTGTATTAAAAGAAAACCTTTCACTATGAAACAAGGGCATTTCAAAGACACAAAACCTCCGAATGGTCCTGAAATAGCTGTTATGTCTAGTTTCCATGTTTGCTCGAGTTGGTAAATGCAGTTAGTTTGAGATGATACAAAGCATCTTTCTACAGCATCAGTATAAAATCGCTTTAATGATAACAGATCTGTGTATTTTCTTCTTCTTGCTGAGCAGTTCACCATCTCAAGACAGTTAATGATGTGTTCGTGGCTTGGCACAGTCGTTTGTCTCGGCTTTATTTAGCGTGTGCGCCTGTAAAACGCAGTAGCAGTGATGGAATTGCAGTGAGGATGGATTTCTGTATGTTTATTAGTCTTGTTAATTCTGACTGCTTGTGGCATGTGGTGACTTTAACCAATTTAAGCCTGAAAAAGTGAAGTAAGTCGTTACAACATAGAACCATTTAATTTCATGCTAATTTCGTTAGCCCTGAGCGCTTTATTAGGAATGTGTGTTCATATGTATGTACCTGCAAATGATCATAGTGAACACAAGAATAGCAGTAAAATAGTCTTTGTGTAACTTTGATTCTGACATGATTATTGGTGCAAGTGTCTTTAGTTTACTTGGAGTTTTGCAAAATATCATTTAAAGAGTGACAGAAAGCTTACGGTAACATACAGCATCAGAGGACCACTTTCATTTGCAAGGTGATCACATTGGTGGTCACCCGGTGGGAGGCAACATCCATCCATCGATCCATTTTCTACCGTTTATCCAAGGCGCGGTCACGGGGGCAGCAGTCTAAGCAGAGAAGCCCTGACCTTAGGGGTAGGTTTCAATAATCGATTTTTCCCATTCAGACCAATAAAGCGATATCGATTCAGTAAATCCTGAATGGGTTTTTAAATTAAAATGTGTTTTGCCAGAAATGCCAGAATCTCAGGTTAAAGCTCCCAAAACTATTTCAACAACCACCAAACATCTAAAACAGCAAATGAGAGCAGGTACACGGAGTCCACACAAAGCGCGGACCCGACGCATCAGAATCTGTGAGATGTCGGCTTCCTCACCCGACGGCACGTACAAGGACACGCCATCGGTGCTGAAAGCCGACAGCTCACAGATTCTGATGCTGCAGGTTTTGTCATGCCGACCAAAATTCACTGAACCAGCAGCAAAATTAGATCAAAGCTCCACTCTACCGTTGTGTCCACTGCTGTCAGCCGTTGTTTTTGGTTTAGTTTTTTTTCTTATTAAAAAATGACCTTAGATGAGAACGCCTCATTTCTGCTGTTCAATACCAAAGAAATTTAGCTGTGTCTCTAATAAAACCTCTGTAACTTTGCTCTGCTTTACTTCAGCAGCATCGGGTAATGTTCATATGTTGGTTCACGGTTTTCTTCAGTTTTTGCAGAATATTTTTAAGGTTATCTGCTATAAAAAGCCAGGCAGGGAAAATCTCCTTCATGCTTTTCTGTGTTGTATCCTGTTACTTTGACACAAAGGCACCTGCTGTGGTGCTTACACCTCTGATGAAGTCTCACGAGTGTCAGTACTGATCAGAATGATAATATTCTGATCAGTACTCTCTGAGTTGAAATCAAATCGAATCGGGACTTTGTGAATCAGAATCGAACTGATTTTAGAAATCAGTGACGATACCCAGCCCTACCTGACCTCCCTCTCCCCGGCCGCCTCCTCCAGCTTGTCCGGGGGAACACCAAGGCATTCCTAGGCCATTTGAGAGATCTAATTTCTTCACCGTGTCCTGGGTCTGCCCTGGGCCCTCCTCCCAGTGGGACATGAGGCGCCCAGGAGGCATCCTTGTCAGATGCCCGAACCACCTCAACTGGCTCCTTTTGATGTGGAGGAATAGCAGCACTACTCTGAGCCCTTCCCAGATTGCTTATCGGTAATCAATGACAAAGGGCAGCCCTGGCGGGCCCTGGCACAGTTCATCCACTGGGGAAAAACTCCAACGTACAGGCAACAAGCCAAGGGGATACTCAGATACCCATCCCAACCCGCTGCCTTTTAGCAAGGGCAACTCCAGACTGAGACGAGCCTTTCTCCAGGACACTGGTCCCAGAACTCAACCCTCCTGTAGGCCCACCATCCACAGGAGGCGCTGTGGGTGTCAGATGCAGTGTGTGGGAGGAACCTGTCTCCACAAAATTGTTTGGCTCGGACAGACTGCGATTGGCCAGGTTTGACAAACAATTAACATCAAATTTATAAATGCAGTGGGAAATTTTTATCAAACCAACCGTCTGTATTCTGTTTTCATTCCTAGATGAAAGCGGTGCCAAATGATATTACAGCTAAATTGCCGTCCTGTAACAACTATGTCACTAATTTTGGAGGAAGTTCTGAATTAGTCTGTAACAACCGTTTTTCTTATTGAGGCACAAATAAGATTATTGCGATTATATGAAATTAGCGACAAAACGTCAATGAGGTGGAGTCTGTCAGCATCAGTTATGTGATGTAACGCGTATTGCAGTGAAATTCACATTAACAACTTTTCTGTTTGTTTTTGTTTTGTTTTAACTTTTAGTAAGTTTAATAGCTCCACATTCTTTTTGTTTACCCAGAGTCTACAACAAGCTACTGACATGTTAAAACAAAGAAAAAAGGGTCTTTTTTTTGACATCTTGATGCACAAACTGAAATTGGTGAAGTTGGTTTTGTTTTTGTTTATCTGCAATTAAATATTTGTAAAATGACAAATAATCGCTCATCATAATTCGGTTTTTATCCACCCTGAAAACATGTTGAGAGGTGCCTCGTAATCAGCACTTTTTATTACGTTTTCTAACCCGCTTGCTGTGTTGTTGTTTAACTTTGGTTGGTTCGTTAATCAGTTTAAAGCCTCACATCGCTCTCAATGGCACTGCCTGTTTGTTTGTTTTTTGTTATATTTTTTTTTAAAGGTGTGCTTTTCAAGGGGTTTGCTTGTTAGATTTTATTTTATTTTTTTTGTTTGTTTGTTTTTTGAGAAACAGTTTTTGAGAATTTATGGGTTTGGATATTTTTAGCTCAGCATTCTGTTTTGGCATTTACAGACAATGGTGGGGGAAAAAAATCACTTCCAAGTTGTTCACCTCCTGCTTTTTGAATGACCTTATGCTGCTGCCTAGTTGCTCGTTAGACTCGTTGAAGACTGATATTTTGCACTAGCACAATTCAGGTTTCTGTGATATGCTTCATCTGCTCATAGCTGTGCACTGATTACATCCTTTTCTCAGGGTTTGTGGAGATTAGTCTCGTAGACCAGGTCCATCTGTTGGAGTGCTGCTGGCTGGAGGTGTTGATGATTGGACTGATGTGGAGGTCAGTGGAACATCCAGGAAAGCTCATCTTCTGCCCTGACCTCAGCCTGAGCAGGTACCACCTCCTAAACCTTGTTTCTCTAGCATGATTAGAAGCGCTTGATTCTAAAAGAAGGAATGAATCCAGTTATTAGTGGTTCTCAGTGTGCTTACAGTATCTTATGATAATACACCAAACCTCTGTCTGTATGTCTGTTTCTGTGTCCGTGAACTCCTCCGAGACCATCAGGGCTTTGGCCAAAATGGCAACCAAATTTGGCACACAGGTGCATCTTAGGCTCAGTAGGTAGAGTGCTCGCCCCTTGATCGGAAGGTCGACGGTTCGAACCCACCCAACGGCTAACCTGAAGTACCCTTGAGCACGGTACTGTCCCCCACATACTGCTCCCTGGGTGCCGGATTGGTGGTTGCCCACTGCTTCACCTCACTGAGTGAATGGGTTAAATGCAGAGACTAGTTTCCTACGAGATCAAGAAAGTATTGATTATTATTTATTATTATAAAGGTTCTTAGCTCATTATGATGGCATCATGTTGCCAGGCTACAACAACCCCTTTTTAGTATTTAAGAACCTAAAACACCTTTTCAGTTTTTTTCTCTTTTCTGCCATCTGAGAGACGCCACTGTCCTGCCTCCTTTGTGAAGTGCTTTCTTGCTCTTCTTCAGAGTTAAATGAGCACATCATCCTTTACATGTTGGTGGACCTCAGTTGAAACAGTTACATCTGTTATGTCTGGCTAATTTGTGTAGGTAAAGATCATGAGTGGGATGTGATTCAATAACATTTGTGTCCTTTTAGAGAAGAAGGAAGCTGCGTCCGGGGCTTTGTGGAGATCTTTGACATGCTGGTAGCTGCCACAACCAGGGTGAGAGAGCTCAAGCTGCAGAGGGAGGAGTACGTCTGCCTCAAGGCCATGATCCTCCTCAACTCCAGTGAGTGAGCACGTTTGTGTGTAGGCAGACATGAGGTCCTCTCCGTGTGTGATGTGCTGCATGTGCGTAAGTGAGACTGAGACTGTCTGTTTGTCTCCACAACATGAACCCACAATGGGGTGTCAGATTGGTATCTCAGCATGTACTCTTGTGAGCCTGCACATGGTAAGCATGTCCCTAAGCTCAATAACTAGCAGTGAAAACCCGTGTTGGGAACATGTGTATAGTTTGAGTCTGTGCTATGAGGACTCGGAGGTTCTGCTAAGTGCTCAGAGTAGCAGGTGGGTACATATGTGAAGATGAACGCGGTCAGGGCCTCTCTGGCGAGATCATTAATGTTTATTTTTTAATTGCCTCCACAAGTGAAGTCAGACTCTTGTCTGACTTTGTCGACTACAGAGCCGTTTGACCTTCAGTCCCAGAATATAAAAAAAAAATCAATAAAAGAGACATTTTCACAGAGAGAATCAGAGCTGACTGAAAATTTTGTTTTTAGATTACAGTGCCAGTTAGGATGTCTCACTCATATTTGACTGAGAGATGGCCAAGACTACAGAATTTGGTTTACATTCAAGTGACAGCATGTACTGTTAGAAGAAAACCACGTGATCACTGGTGGGATCTAGTCACCCTAAATGCATTTAAGATGACAAGAATGGATCTGACATTCTTGGATACTTAGCAATAAAACCTTTTATGCAATATGAGAATATAATCGGGGATAATGTCAACCTACAACCAGCTGCTGTTGTTTAGCTGGCTCGTTGTCAGCTGTCAGGATGGTTGTGTGTCTAATCTGCTGACTGTAAGTAATTGTGATAATATCGTCAATAAACGAGCATGTTTATGGACGTTTTTGTGTTTTAGCATCTTGACTTTAGTTCAGGAGGAGGCGAGAGAGCAGTGATGGAGGAGGAGACACAATAAGGAAAAAAGAGCAGTGATGGAGGAGGAGACATAATAAGGAAAAAAGAGCAGTGATGGAGGAGGAGACATAATAAGGAAAAAAGGATGTAAAATATATTTAAATGATAAGTTGTCACATATAGTTGAAAGAGGTATTTGTGACCTTGAAAATGATGTTATAAGGCATGCTGTGTATGTGTCTGCTCACCAGCACCATGCATAAAACACGATTAGGCAGAATGACAAGAAAGGAAGGTGTATGTTTCCTTTTTCATTCATTTTATTTGCGTTTTGTTGTTTTGTTTGTGTTTTCTTTTCTTTCTTTTTTTTGGTAGGGGTGCATCTATACAAGGGCTAATTTTGGACCTCAACATTTCTGTTGTCAAAGGAATGAGCCGGAGTTTGCAAACTAGAGCAAATCAAATTATGGAATTTGATCAAATTATAATCAAATTATGGAATTTGATTTGCCACGTAACGGATTATGTTAAGTTGTTATTAAAAAGTTCAATGTCTGCCACAGTTAAAAAAAAAAAAACAGGAATTTACTTGATTAGCTAATGGTTTGGGAGAGCAACCAGTTAAGCCACCCACCCTACTAAGAAACACCTGTGGATATCATCGCATTTTTTTGTATTCAGTAAAACTGAGGTGTGTCATGCAGAATACACACACACACACAGAAAATTGTCAACAAATGCATGGAGTTGGAGATCATACTAATTTCATTTTAAAGCCAGGCCCTCTGACATCTGCTACTTCAAAACCATGCGAGCCCTGGAGCAGAGCCCCTTTGTCACTTACTAACTGTCCAACAGAGCAGAGGAAAACCCCAATGGTCATGTTTTGTAAATAATCGTTTTGTACTACTGGAAAAAAACAAAATCCAAAGTAGATCGGGATGTTCCAAAAGCAGAGAGATCCTAACCAAGCAAATGTTCAGACGAGAACTTAATGACCCCTCAAAATGAAAACTACTCCTTAAAAGAAGGAGAAAGGGCATGTCAGGCAGTCATGGCACCATCTGTGAGGCACTCTTGTTGTGTCTACTCTACAAATATTTGAACGGACTGTACGTTCGATGCTTTGGCAGTATGTTTCTAAAATGCATGCGCATTTAAGCCCTTTTCAAACTGAATTTGCAGTTTAAGTGTTTATTTAGTGGTGAACAAAAACATAGGGATTTTTCCGATATCTGCTACCAGAAAGTGTCACAGTAGAAAAAGGGGTGCAAAGTAAAATCAGGGTGTTTTTTTTCTCCCTTGGCTCATAATGCTCCTCTGGGGGCGGACTGCATGCGTGAACACCTTTTGATCCATTTATAGCTGAGGCAAAGAGTCGATGTTACCTTACCTGAAGTCTTTTGCTACTGTCCTTTGTATTTTATGCCCGAGTAAATAAAAACCACTTGAAAAATATCTTTTTTTCATAACACCTGGTTACTCTCCTTTGAGGGGAAGCCAGTGGTTCTTTTTGGGGGTGTTAAATCTTTTGTATGCATTTTTTTCCCATGCTGCCTGTAAATAAATTGTGGATGAATTCTGTTTAGCTGGTTCTCCAGGCCACTTTGAAAAGACTACAGCCAGACTTAATGTCAGTGGTACATCAGCCCTTTTCCTGCTGTGGCCAAATCAAGATGTCTGCATGAAAAATCCAGTTATTGCTTTTGCACAGTTTACAAAGGGGTCATGCACTTCTGATGAATAAACTCTTTCTTCACACGACTACTTCTTTAAGAAAGATCTCAAAATGTTTTATTGACTTTAAAGTTTGATGTTGGACGTTAATACTTAAAGTGTGGTTCTTCCCATTTGCTTTGCCAGACATGTGTCTCAGTTCCTCAGACGGCAGCGGGGACATGCAGAGCCGGTCCAAGCTGCTGTGCCTCCTGGACGCTGTGACGGACGCTCTGGTGTTGGCCATCGGCAAAACCGGCCTCACCTTCCGCCAGCAGTACACCCGCCTCGCTCACCTGCTCATGCTGCTTTCACATATCCGTCATGTCAGGTAACAGGATGCTATTAAAACCTGGATATTTCTTAAAAAAGGGAGACAGATCTTGAAATGAATTTATTTTACAGCTCAGCTTTCATTCAAAGCCCTGCAGTGTTATGAAACGCATTCATCTGACTGAACTTTACCCATCAAAAGTCATTACGTTAACTTCTCGTCCAACTTTGTTTTCAATGTGCAGTAACAAAGGCATGGACCACCTCCACTGCATGAAAATGAAGAACATAGTGCCTCTGTACGACCTGTTGCTGGAGATGTTGGATGCCCACATCATGCACAGCTCTCGTCTGTCTCACCAGCCTCCTCAGCAGGACTCCAATGATCAGAGTGAGGCTCCCGCTCCGCCGCACAGCTCTGCAGGCGGACCTTCTAATACCTGGACTCCCAGTAGCGCTAGAGCTGCAGGGGAACCCCAGTAGTCGGATCAGAATTTCGATGCGAAAGAATTTTCACTGCTTTGCACTAAACTAGTTCACGGGAATGATGAGCATCTTCACAGGAATGAGAGGTGGATTCTCTGATCTGTCGCTGGTGAATCTTTGACACGCTGTGCATGGTTTCTGGTGAACTTTCCATATCGTCAAAGTTAATCACGTGGAACACCGATCACACTTGCAGGAATCTTTGCTTTGCCACTATATTGCCAAAAGACTAAAGAGAAACAGGAACAAACTGTGAAACCTGGTCACTCAGCTGTACTTAAATATGCGACAGGACCATGAAATCAGTCAACCAATGAAAACCCATGCAGAAAAGCAAATCACAGCTGATTTGATCACACCTCCCGTCGACAGCATGTCTTTTTTAAACTGATTGATCGGAGCCTGTACAGTTTGTGTATTTGATTCCCAAAAACAAGCAGCGGTGGGTCTGCGGCCAAAAACTCTTGAGTTAAAGAAATCTTATACTGTGAAACTTACAGTGCTCAATGGCGTGGTTTCTTCAACAAATCTGAGTTTGTTTCGGCTTTGTGTGTGTGGATGTTCTAATGTTTAAGTGGCTTTTCTGTACACATGGACTTTAATGTCAAAGCTGCAGCACGAGATTGTCGTTATTGATTATTGCTGATTACTTGATCAGTTTATTGTTGGGTCTATGCAGTAAAACAGTTATGATTTCCCACAGGCCAGGTGGGAAGTTTTGTCCATCCAACAGTTGCAGATGAAAATATATTTAGTCAATGGGTTTCAAAGATCCATTGATTTTTTTATTATTATTATTATCTTTTTTTTTTTTTTATTTTTAAAAAAATTAAAATTTAAAAAAAATATAAAAAAAAAAAAAAAAA
>VURO01050238.1:43650-59274 GCA_015108175.1 Pelvicachromis taeniatus | reverse complement strand
TGCGTTCTCGCGGACTCGTTATACGTCATCAGTCGGAGACCAAGTACTGTCGCAATTCAAAGTACGCATCAAGCCGAGAACGCGAAAAGTTCCCGGATGTGTTCTCGCTCCGCCCGTTTTATCGAGCATGCATCGGTGGTGACTTGTGTGGACTTGGTGGAGCCAAATAACCCGTCATGCATTTCGCGAGACCGCCATTGAAATGGCTGAGGAGGAGACACAAGCGAGTCCGGACTCGCGTACTTAGAATTGAGAAACGGCCTCTCACTCTCCTCTCTCCCCAGGACACAGCTGCTGGTGATTAGCCTCGTTTGCCACCTGGACCCAGTCACCCCACAGAGTTTATAAAAGTGGAAGAGGAACTGTGTGACGAGGGGGTTCTTGGTTTTCGGTGACTTCGGGCTGCTGAGTCATGTAGAGTGGTCGTCTGTGGTGTGGTGTGGAGTGGAGTTGTGGGCACACCAGGGAGATTAACTGTTCCCAGTAAGTAGTGTGGGCCTCTGGGTCTTGGCAGCAGTAAGGTGTGCTGCTGCTGATTAGTGTGGGCCTCAGGTGTGCTTTTTACTTTGGGTTGTTGGTTGCTGTGACCTTATTCTGTTTTTATTATTGACAAAACAGCGTTGCCGGCTCTTTATGTTAACATTATTCGTAATAAAACTTTAATATATATACCACACTCCTGTTTGGCTTCCTCTTCATTCTTTCCTGGTTCTATTTGTTACTTTTTGGGGTTTTTTGGATTGATTGATTACATCTGGAACTCAACGTGAACAAAAACAAACACAAATAACTCTGCATGGTAGTGTTTACTCGGTGCTTATTTCACACGTTTGAGCAGTAAAGAGGGATTACAGCACAAAGAGCCAAGTAGACAAAGCCACAACTGGAAAACACCTGCTTAGACTGCTGCTTCAAAGGAAATGGATTAATGATAATACTGTTATGCCCGACACAGCACAACATTTTCCTACCTCCTGGTGTTACATGCACTGTAAAGCTCTAGAAATTAGTGGAAGACAGTGAGGTGGGCATATGTGAGTGGAGAATAACAAAGATAAAAGAGGATGTTGGAAGAGGATCAAAGGATGAATCTAACACAACAAAGTTTGGACCAATGAAAGTAAGATCTAAAAGAGGAAAAGGGAAGATAAAAATTCTCCAGAAGAAAAAAATAAAACCACTGAAAGTGTAAAAAAAATGAAGACCCCAAATAAATCAGTCACAAGCAGACCAGGACTTTGAAGTTTAGAGAATTTTGGCATTTATATTGTTTTTTTCCTTAAACCAGTAAAGTAGCCAAGTTAATGAGATGGCACAACAAGCAATTAGATGCCAAGTGATACATGAGCAGCAGGAAGCGATTCTCCGGAAACATTTCACCATGAAGTGCTGAAGATGCTCTTGAGCCTACCCAGTGACGAGGCGAGCGGGGCCTCTGAGGTTTCGATAAATTCCTCCTGGGTCTCCGTCAACTCCACCTCTGCGAGGAGAGAGGGGTCAGACTAGAGGTGTAAGGATGATGATGAAATCTCTTTAAAATAAGACATCCTTTCTTCCAGAATCCAAGAAACTAAAGACTGCAAAATGAAATGAAAAGGCTCAAACTTGTCCAAGTCTTTTAGATCTCTCTTTTTGTCTGCTTGCCTCCTTTTTGCAACATTGGTCTGTTTTTTGTTCAGGGCTCTAATGGATGATGCTGTGGATTGTTTGTCTCTGTGCCTTATGAGTCAGTTGTTTTTTGGTAGCAAATAACATTCATTTCAGCTGGTGTGCGAACCAAACAACCAAACAGAGGATTTCTGAAAACTTTACAGCAAACTGACATTTTTATAATATACAGATTCTTTTCATTCACAGCCTAAACAACAGAGTTCGGACTGTTGAGGCAGAAATGTGCTTATTTATCATCTCTAATTTATTCAGGACGTCTTTAGATTTGACCTGTTTTTAAAAAAATGTGCGCCGAGCTTTCGTCTTTGTCTTCAGTGGCAGTTAGGCAAAAAAAAAACTGATGCAACTTAAAAGCTGAGTTGCTCTCAGTCTCTAGAATTTGATGAGATTATACAGAATGACCGCACGAGTTACTTGTTAGTCATGTCATTGTATGTTTTGTCCCTCTTATTAACTCCCTTTTTAACTCTGATTTTACAGTTATGGGCTGAGTCTGTCAGCACAACTCTTTGGGGTTAAATTGCTAGAAATAACACTGTAAAGCAGTGTATAACGGTCATTTAATTATTTATCTACTACTTATTTACTTTGGTATAAATGGTTGTCTTTATCTGTCTTCATCAGTGAGAAGAGCAGCTGCAAACCTTTCTTCACATTTTCCAAAGCCGCCCAGTGGCCCATATTGGAGTCTGTGGTGGGCCAATTCTGCTCCCTGGGCCTTATGTTTGCCACCTTTGGTTTAAAATGAAAGCTGACTTTAACTGTACCTGACAGCGCACTGAAGTAAGTTCCCTCTTCCTCGTTCTCGTCCTCATCATCCTCATGTGATGATGACCCTCCTACGTCTACGGTGTGGTCCCACTCCAAAGGCAGTGAATCCGGTGTCTCCCGCCCTGAACGCTCCAGGGGAGAGGACATCAGAAGAGTGGGCGTGGCTGGGAGGCTTGCAAAGCTACGCCCGAGCCACGGTCGGCCAATCAGCTCCAAGCTCGATTCCAGGGAAAAGGTGGTAGAGGGGATCTCTGGTTCTTCTGTAGTTATCTAGGGCACAGAAACTGGTACTCAGCCACGTGTGAATGATGCATGTCCTTTGATAACATTGATAACACACGCCACGTCGTTGTGAGTTTTAGAACCGACTCTCACATGTTGTGAATAATTTGCCTAACCGGGTGAAAGGACACTGTGTCTCAAGTTGAACACAGGGCACATACACACGTACAATGACACAAAAATGCACTTGGTATGAAGCAGTCCCAGAACCTACGAACATTTCTGGAAAATAATGTTGCATATATCTATAAAAGCCATAAAAAGGAATATGTACAAAATCAAAAGGGACACTTCCTTATTTATAATATGTTGGAAAATGTTGTTATATCTGCATGAATTAAGCTGGAACCTGAAAATGTACAGTCCTTCAGAAAGACAAATGTGGCGTGTGCGCCTAGGCTTACAGGGGGTTGGCTGAGGCGCTGATGGAAGCGGACCAGTCTGCCGAAAACTTCCTGGCAGTAGGAGTGCAGTTCCTCTAGCTCCTCCTCGATCTTTGCTGCATCCTGCGGTGAGCTCTTCTGGATCAGGCCCTCACCAAACACAATCAGTCCATCAATGCGCTCAGTGTTCAGGGCGATCTCCTTCTGGAAACTCTGCAGGAAGAGGAAGGGATGAATGGGTGAACAGAGATTGAGCCTTGAAACCCAAAAGGAACAAAACACAGCTTCTAATAACGTCTGTAAAAGCATTCTCTACAAATAATTCTTTCCAAAATATTGTCAAAGCTAAAGCTAGGATCTTAAGCATCTTAACATGCAGGTCTTATAACCACTAAGAGACATGGTTTTGTGTGTGTACAGTACATGAGCTGCGCCTCACATTGAGCTGCTGTATCTTCTGATGGACATCGCTCTCTGAAAAGTGTTCAACGTTGGTGAGCTGCAGATCGAGGTCGGTCAGCCACACCAGCAAACTTTCCCTGGTCCCTTCAAATTCCTCCCTCTGAATTGTGAAATACTATGAGAGAAATCACAAACCGAAGAGAGAAGAAAGCAAAGCAGTTCATTACATCCCCTAGTGAAAACTTGACATTAATACCAACTTGTAAGCTAGAGATTTACAAATAAAATATGCAATGCAAGACAATTTGAGCTTTTATGAAAACAACTGGAAACATTTGACTTTTAAAAAGAGTAGAAAACACAGGGTGTCACATTTAAATGTATTTATGACATTTTATTATGAGAAACAGCACGTTTCATAGATCAACACATTAGCAGGTGGCCTTTTTACAGCTTTCCCAATTACACAATTATTATTTCAAACTGTTCTGAACAATGCTGCAACTGAGCAGTAGAGCTAGCATAATTTCAGTAAGAACACACAAACTAATTTGCTTATTAATTAAATGTGGCACAAAGGAAGAAACATTGCATGCGTGCATCATGTTGTGATTCTTTTACTTAGAATAAAACAGAAATACACTGACTGAGTCTTCATGTTTCATAATGAGTGAGTAGCCTTTTATGTGAATCTGACAAACACCATCCCCATATTATGGTCCAAAAATTAAACTAAAACTGAAAATGTACTCTGAAAACTGACTGAAGTTAAAATAAACAAATCTAAAATGAGATTTCAAAAATAAAAATTTCTGTACCTTTAGCCTGCGGAGGATGGCGGCCACTCGACGGTGCAGTGTATCCCACCGCCGGTTGCCTTCATGGACCATTGCTTTGAGCTGGCTGGCTCGGTCGGTGCGGTTTTCCCTGGCCAGCCGGCGGTACTGATTGTTGACCAGCTCCAGCTGGGTCAGTTGCTCATGAACCTGCCTTTGGAAACCCTGAAGAAGAAAGAGGAAGCGTGGACCTTATTGTTCTTAGTCCTTAGTGTGAAGAATTGTAACATCCTTCATTTCTTTATTGTGAAGAAATTCAATATTTGGAATGACCACCTTTACTTTTATACAGCCTGAACTATTCCTGAAGTGTCTCAAAGCCAATGTGTTCTATCCAGGTCTACTTTTATAGCACTTGGCAGTGTGTTTGGGATCATTGTTATGCTGAAAAGGAAGCTGTTGTCAATCGGATGCTTCCGAGTGTCTAACTGGTACCATGCTGCCAAACCTGACAGCTGTTTTCTGTGTTTGTAATTTCATCAATTTCAGAAGCTCCCCACCACTACAAGTTGAAATACAGCCGTAAACATGACGGAAGCTCTGTCACGTTTGACTGGAAGGTGACTCCCTCCGTTCATACTCACGACGATTTGAACTGATACATTTCAAATTTCGATCACTCCATCAAACACGTTGCCACCGTTCTCCAGTTCTTGTGTAATTTGGCATACCTCAGCCTGTTCTCCTTGTCTACCTTCCTTAATAATAGCTTTTTGGCTAAAGATACAATTTAAAATAGGTTCTTTGTTAAATTAAATGTTATGCATAGACACAACACTGGATCATCCCTTGAGTTGGATGAATCATCCAATCCAATTCATGTGGCTTCCTCTGAACATGGTCGGGGACCTTTGTGCAGCAACCTGTGAAATCAACACCTTTTCCATAAAAATCTTCTAATATCTTTGAAAAATAAACGTTTTTTCTTGAAAATTGTGATGGTACAGTATGTGTGAACATTTCATACTTTCCTGACATAATGACACAATGTCAAATAGTTTATTTAATTATCCTTTATTTATAAAGGACTCAACTCAATGTCTGATTTAAAGGGAGACCTGCTTCAGACAAACAATTAAAAATGACAAAAATAAAGAAACTTCAGACTTCAAAGTGGCAAAGATTGCTGACGATCAAGCGCAAACAAATCTTCTTCAAGCTAACCTCACAACAACTGACCTCAAACTTCTTGAGCTCCTCCTTGGCGAGAGTAAAGAGGACATCAGCTGAGTTGGGGTTGGCAGCAGTTCGCTCAGCCATCTTGAGCCAATCCTCAAATCGGGAGTAGTCATTGAGAAACTTACACCAGAGTGTCCACGTCTCCTCAATCCTGCGAGCAGACATCATGATGGAATATTTGTGGCAAATGTCTGTGGTACAGATATTCGTCTTCTCTTTGTTTCTTTAATGTTCAGACTCTGCGTACGTCTAAAGCATTAAACTGAAACTTTTAATCAACATGAATTATTATTTAGAAAAGAATCGGCGTCATGACATCAGCTGTACAGAAATATAAAGAAGACCCCCTGATAAAAATCACAAGCTTAAAAGCAACATTTGGATACAGTTTGTTTAATATTTTGTCATACATCATTTATTATATTTGCTACAGTACAGAAAGTTACAGTAACAGACATAGAAGTTTAAACATCAAAAGGTTTTTTTAGCTCCTACAGTACCTGAGCTTTCGATTCAGAGCCATAGCACAGATAGTCCTCCAGCGTTGGTCCAGGCTGCGGCTGGTTTCCTGCAGGGAGTCGCTCTCCGCCTCAGTGCCACCGGCAGCATCTTCATCCTGCAGCAGCACATCGCACAGACTAAGCACGGATGCTACGCCCTCCGTGTGCTTCTCAATGTCCCTCTGCAGCTCCTGGACAGACATAAGGACAGGTATCACATCGGTCCATACTGTGCTACAAACCTCATTTATTAAACATCAGTCCACAGACAGAGGACAGCGAGGAACTGCATGTGACCACCTCTCCCCAAATTAAACAAAGGGCAGATATTAATTATTAATCATAAACAGACAAAGAGTTGAAGGAGAGAAAAAGAGCCTTTAAAACAAACAAAAAAGAGAGAAAAAGGAGGAGAACAAGGGTTTACAAAAAAGAGGGGAAAAAGTATAAAGGTGATATGCTGCAACAACATCGATGTGATTGCAAAACTGCTTGTTTGACATTAATAATAATAATAATAATGTAATAATCTGTTGTGAAGGTGCTTATGTCCACCTGCTGCTCTGCCAGCCTCCTTTGGATTTCCTGTTCGTGACAGACGCTGTAGGTGATGGGTCTTGACAGCTCGGCCTCGATGCGAGAAAGCCATGAGCGGAGGTTACTCATGTTTTTATCCAGCTGCTGCATCGTCACCAGAGTTTCCTTCAACTTCTTCACCCTGAAACAATACAGTGGCAAACACTTCACCAGAAGCCCTAGTTCATATTTAATAATCCAGTTCAATGTAAAAAAAAACGATTAAAAAAAAACAATCATGACTGTTGGAACTTTGATATTAACAAACAACAATCTGGGGGGGTTTCAAACCTTATTAAGGTTTAAAATTGAGTGATACAAATGCTGAACTATCATCCCAGTTTAAAAAACAAAAGTTAATAGAAATAAAATTGAATAAAAAGAAGGCAATACGAAAAAGTCAAAAATGTGAAGAAAATAATATAAAAACAGAAGACAAGAGAGAATAGTGAAAGAAAAAAGGACATGAATGAGAAAATAAGGGTGAAAATTACAGAGGGAGAAAAAATTAGATGCAATACAAAAAACTTCACAGTAAACAAACTGCTTACAAAATAACAAAAATAACTAATTAAAGTAGTCAAAGTACTAAACTGATGATTGCTAACCCTTTAAGCTAAGTGTATCACTGAGTTGTTAAGAGTTTTTGAGACTTCTACAACATCAGCATGATTTTTTCCCCCTCCGAAAAGCTTAAATATATTATTACTTGAGGTAATAAATTGCATTTAAAAAATGCCTGATGTAGAAAATATGATACAAATTAAAAGTCATAAATGTAAATTTATATGTATTTATACGTTTGCAAATTTCATCAGGAGGTTCAATATACAAAACTTTTTATTTTTTTATTTATTTTGTATTTTTCATGGCCCAGGTTTTCAAGGGTTAAGCATTAACAGTGTAAGGAAGGAAGGAAGGAAGGAAGGAAGGAAGGAAGGAAGGAAGGAAGGAAGGAAGGAAAAGAAAGAGTTCACTAGCCTTCAACCTTCTCAGGTATCCTTACTGAAACTTCTAAAGTAACCATGGCAACTAACACCCATATGAAAGAACACACACACACACACACACACACACACACACACACACACACACACACACACACACACACACACACACACACACACACACACACACACACACAGCGCCACAGTGACTGGTGTCATAGCAACGTATAGAACAATAAAAGCTCTCTTTTGAGCATTAAAAGCCTGAAGTGTGCCCCCTTTGGGAGTTTGAGTTAATTTACCCATTTGATCCTTCCTCTTCTGCTGTCGAGGTCCAGCAGAGCCTGCCAGGGGTGAGAGTGGAGACGCTCTCCACCAAAATAATAAGCACTAAGAAAACAGCTGCAAGTGTAATTGTCTGCCTCAAGAATGTATGAAAGGGTCCCAACAGAAAACGGAGAAGTGAGACTGTAAAAGAGCAGGGTATTTTGAAAACCCAGTTAAGAAAAAGCTGTGATGCCGTATCAATCCTATAAACCTGTTCACAATAGACCGTAGAAAACATCCTAAATATTAACATTTGATGAGAGAATTTTATGGCAGCAACAGGCCTCAAAAAAGTTGGGAAGTGGCCAACAAAAGGCTGGAAATGTAAGTTGAGGCCAAACAGAAACAAGTGGAGAAAAATTTTCAAACTAATTAGTTAAATTGGCGACAGGTCAGTAAAACGATTGGGTAAAAAAAGAGCAGAGGTTCACCAATCCACATAGTCTCGGGTTTGCAAATCAATGCATTCTTTTTAACATTTTACAAAGCGTCTCAAATTTTTTGGGGAAAAACTGTTTTTTAAGTATTTAGAAATACAGGAAAGTAGTAGTAGAAATTTAAGTGAAATACAAATGGGTCATATAAGCCCATTGTAGGTGGTTGCTAGGTAATATGACATTGTCATCGGATATGGGTGAGAACTTTCATTAGTACTTCTGTACCAAGTTTGTTTGCTCAATTAATGAAGGGGTAGGAGGAATACATGGCTATTATTGGACCAACCAACATAAAGTTTAAGCCACAGTTGCCTTAAATTAACAGTAATGCACCTAAATAAACTTTACATTTTCTCTAGTTTCTCTAAAAGGTTAATCCATCAGAATGAGCAAGCCCTATAATCAAAATAACATTTTCATTGCTAAAATATAATTAGTGTTTTTATCCATGAATTTTCAAATGTACTGTTTTATATATTTAAAAAAAAAAAACAGACAAATGAGTGAAGCACATTATTAATTAGACACACTTCCTAAATTGGATTAAAATGGAAAAAAAACAAACAAACAAACTTAAACATTTTCCCAGCTGCAGTCAAAATATTAATGTATAGTTTGATCGTTTATATGAGAAATGAATGTGGCTCAATGTAATTGAGACTTAATACAGTCAGTATAAATTCTGTTCAGAAAAACATTCTTCCACTTTGCAGATGCAACCATCGCGGTCCACTAACCAGTCTCTCTCTCCCATTCACTCTTTCTGCACCTCTGACAGCCTAACAAAGGCCAGCAGCTTCACGCCGAGGCCAAACAAAGAAACAAAACCCGGTCAGAGGCACTCGCTTAGGAAAAGGACACGGAGAGAATGGATAGAGAAAATGAAGCAGAAAGGAGCTGGAGGATAAGTGAGGATGCATGGCTGTAAAGTACAGCTGACCACAGGCGGGCTCAAAGTTAGCCAAACACTGAACTCCAAAAGGCATTTACTCTTCTTACAGTACTTGTTTAATCCAGTATGATATTTTTCAGATAATTATTCTCTGAATTAAAGATTTAGCTACACATGACAATACGAACACGCCTGTTCAAATCATGTCTACTGACTCCTGAACATAAAGCATACATAAGGAGCATCAATCCTCCTCATTCGTGCATAATTCTCACTTCTTCAATTTACATACAGAAGTGAAACCTCATAGTTTCATGCATTTTTCCATTAGAAGGATCTTAATTTAATTAAGTTCCAGGTCGTTGCTCAGTTACGCTCACTAGCAAACATTGTCTGACTGTTCTGGGTTTAAAAAGTATATGTTTCTAGCAGAGGCAGACAGTTTAAATAAAAAAATAGAGAGACAGTGTAGTTCATCTATTGGCAGCATTATAGGATGGCCAAGAAATTCTTCTCCATCAAGAATTCTTGGCTCCCATCTTGTCTACATGTGGTCAAGCCAGCTTAAATCTGCTCACTGGGTCTTTTGAAAGGGCCTCAATTTGAAAATCAGCAATTAATACATACCGACATATGCCTCCCTCCCTCCCACCCACCCACCTTCAATAGTTATCCCAGTGACATGCTACAGAGAGGGAGGGGTTTTTTCAGAGTAGACATATGCTCCTGTCTGAAGCTAGGCGCAGCCAATTTTTTGCATGGTAGAGGTGGAGGGGGTAAACGGCGTGTGCAGGGCAAAAAGAGGAGTCTGTATCTCCTGCTCTTCCACAGGATTGTCCATCTGTTTTTAAGGGGGTCAAGGGGGGCACTAACAGTTTACAAACACAGAGGCTTAACCTCTGCAGTCTGAACATTGGAGGCCATGTATTCCTGACAGCTGCAGAGCATAGCTAATGCAGCAGCAGGTGGATGGATACTCAGAAGAGCTGCTGTTTAATTACAGCCTTTTTGGTCCTTAATTATGCCTTTTACTGCTGAGCAGGTTTGATGTGAAAAGTGCTCGGTGGGGGGATAATGATGCGAATTTCTGGTGCTCTACACAGTACACCTGAATTGTCGATAAACCATTGGCCACATGCACAAACACACACTTTGTCTTTTATTCTTACTTTAATTTTACCATTAGACTGTGAAAGGTGCTTCCTGAAAGGGGAGCCACATTGTATATACACGTTTTGCTTTCTTAAGTGCCTTTTGCAAAGTGCTTAACTGGCATAAATACATACTTTTGTTAGCGGGTCACACCGTGCAGCTTCTGTGATAGCTGTGGTTGCTCTCACCTGGCTTCGATTTGGTGGAAGAGGTTGTGCCAGCGCTGGTTGACTTCCTGTAGCGACTCGTGGACCTGTGCCTGCTTGGCCTCGTCGCTGGCTAACAGCAGCTGCTCTCCCAGCTGTTTCAGGTGACTTTTATTCTCACTAAACAAGTTAATTTCCTCCATACAGTCCTGTGGAAACATTAAATGATGCTGATGTATGAACATCATATCCTTTATAAACATTTTGTCCTTGGAAAAACCTGGAAACTATTCCAATGGTTGTCAAACCACATGAAAACTCATGTTTAACAATATAGGGCAATTAGCCAAATGTTGTCTGTTCTTTCTTTATGGGGGAAAAAGTTCATACCTAATCAACTTTAAGTGTAAAGACATAAATTGATGAGCATTATGCCCGTCTACTCCAGCTTTAAATGACCACAAAACTTCTCCTTTTCAGTGTTACTTTCATTCAGCCTGCCCATTTCCATTCCTTTAAGCACTGGGTTTTGACCAGGAAGTATTTTCTTTAGCTACTACATAATAAAAAGTTCTGACAAGGGTTTTTCTCCGCTCATCTACAAGCGAAAAAAGCAACCTCCAAAACAAACTGAAACCATACTTCATGTTGAGACAGTAAGGACAACTGCTGTGAGAAAACAAAGGGCCTATAGATCTTCAATTCCAGGCCACCATCTGTTCTAAACATAGCACATGTTGTTCATTTACGGACTTAAAATAGAACTTATAGGAGTGCTCTCAATGTCTTAGTTCATGAACTAATTGTTGGAATACATACTTCCCCAAAGTAATGTCACAATAACTACAACTGTACTCAAAATGATCACAAACAATCCCTTCGTTGGTTGGAGTGATTATTGTCTGTGATGTTGGGCAACGCCTCGTACCTTCTTTAGTTTCTCCACCATTTCCTTGATGCTCAACTCTCCCCGGTGGCACACTTTGTTCTCCATCTGAGTCAGCCAATCACAGAACTCCTTGTTTTTGTCGTTGAAGATGGTCCACGCATTGAGACGATCTGCCATTTCCTGCTTGCGCGAGGACACCTGGGGAGAGTCAAAGCGATAAAAGTGGTATTTAAACAGTGCTGTAAATTGAAGATTATAAGTGTGAACTACCTGTTATTAGATAACCACCATGCTATGTTTGCACATTGGGTAGAAAGGACCATTTTCATATTCATTGCTACAATATAAAGCCCTGCTAAAATAATTCACTCTAATAAATCTTCAGTGCTGGCAGTTACATCACATTTACTGATTCTCTAAATAAAATTTCCAAGATCTTTTAAAATATTTTCATACAATTAACAAGCAGATCATGGAGAGAAAAATCATCTATAGTCGTAAACTTGGATTCTTTCTTTGGCAAAGTTACTGTCGACTTGCAGAAAAAAACAAAAACAGTTGTGACAAACCTCTTTATGGCTGTCAGTCCAGTCTGAAACAGGGTTAATTGTTTTGACTCGCCTTGTTATGCATCCAAGAAACAGTGTGACACAAATATAATACCCAAGTTCACCCAGTTGAACTTGGTGTATAACTGATCAAATCTGTAGGGCACGTCAAAATCCCCAAAGCATAAAAAAATGAGTGATTACATGGTTTTAAAGATTAAAACATAGTAAAACTGACCAAAAATGTTCTCTTGCTACAGTTAAATAGCATTTCATCCCCAACAGAATCAGTAATCAACTAAATTGAGAAAAATCCCCAGGAGAGTCTTGATATTTGATGAAATTAACAAGGTCCATTTACCTAATGACAGCTTAATACCATGCAAACACCCCATTTCATAGCTGCGGGGGGTGATAATCTTTTTGAAGCTAAAGGGCTTAGCATGCCCATGGGGCATGTTATATCAGCCATAGTTTATTGCTCAGTGACACTTTTATTTTTAAATGAGCCCCGCTTTGGTTTTAATGAACTGGCATCGGACTGGAGGAGAATTTAGGGTGCATTGTGAGCTGCGGTCACCCTGTGAGGACTTAGTGCTTCCCTGGAACAATAGATCCAGTCCCTTGAATCCCCCTTAGCCCAGCAGTGCCATCTGCTCATCAGACCTATTCTGGTGGCATCCCCCACCTACCACCTGTTAACTATGCAGAGGAAACTGCAGTGGCTCAGACCCATGCCCCCCGGCCATGTCAGGAATGAATACGGAATATAAATGTACGGTGTATTTAGGTTTATTTTTCTCTCTCAACAAAAAGTTAAGACTCCTCTCTAAACTTTTCTATATCAATCTGACAAAAACGATTCAGTACAAAAAGCATGCAGACCTAACTGTGAGTGAGTGGGCTTTACTTAAAGAAATCAGATGGCTTTCAGGCAGTAATTGTACAAAGTTAAGGTTAACTACTTCAGTTTGCATACAGAACACGAGAGTACTACACACACAATGCATTCCTGGCTACTGTTGTTATACTCGTGAAACCCAGTAACTCCTGCCAAGAAGGGGGCAGGTGGACTATAATTGGGGACTCTATTACCATGGGCATAAATTAAACCATAATCCCTGAGAAAAATGTATAGAGCTTGTCATAACTGTGTGTTTCTCAAGAAAAAGAGAGATTTTGTACTCATGCCAAACGACTTAGCTGCAGGAATTTGAGCCTGCGTGTATACTGCAAAGCTACCTTCTGCAATAATGTAGTTACAGAATTAACCACCTGTTGTTTTAGACAGCTTCATGTGATGGCCTGACATTTTCAAAGCCTTCACTTTAACAAGACTTTTAAAGCAAACACTTTACTTGGCTGATACGAGCAGAACAAGCTGTGCTGGATGCAATTTAGAAACAACCTGTGAGATTAAACAAACCGCAGAGGAAATATTAACAAACAAGTCATTTGGCTTGCAGGGAGGCAAATTGCTAAAAGGAGACAGATGCAGTTTTCCCTCCATGAACCTGCACATGCTGGCTCTTTTCTCACACAAATGAGTGTCTGTGTGTGTGTGTGTGTGTGTGTGGTGCAGGGCTTTGTGCTGCTGGTCACCACCAAGACACCGCTGGTAGCAACTTTTCCCTCCTTCTCTCCCAAACCTCTCTTTCTCTCTCTAACCTGTTCCATCTGCAGTCCCTAACATTCACAGTCCCCCCCCCTCCTGTTTACTTATAAACTTTTATGTGAGTTCTCACCTTCACACACAGCTCTTCCCACTGACTGTGGAGTTGCTCCAGCTGCTTCTCCAGCAGAGCCGAGTCACTGGCCGTGACATACTGGGACAGGTCCGTCTTCATGTTGGCCAGTTCCTTCAATCCGATGGCCAAACGCGGCAGAGAGAGCTCCGTCTCCTGCATAACACACACGTGCATGCACACTTGAGCACCCGGTCAGATAGCCATGTACAAGTTGTGTGTGAACACGCTTCGCTCTTTTCGCTCTGACCGTCCAGATTAAAAGGCTATGGACGGGACAGGGGGAGGGTAGAAGGGGGGAGGGGAGTGAAAGCATGGGGATATTAAATAAAGGAGTGGTGGGGGTAAACTCAGAGGTTCTCTGGTGGGATGGGGGTAGCTACTGATAGAGTTGAAGCGTTCAGAAACTGGCTAGTTTTCAGACCAGTCCAAGCGATTTATTGGGATTGATAAATCCCAGTTTACTGTCATATAGGTGCCGATGGCAAACATAGAGAGATGTCAAATTTTCAGTGTAATAGCAATGACAAAACAATGTCTATTCTTCAGTGTTTCTTTTCATAAGTGTATTATTTCAGTAAATTACACAATGTCCACTGCTGGCAACCCTGAGTACCTTTTTTTCTGCAGCATGTGGTCTGATTCTGAGATTTAATCTGCAGAGAACGAGGTCCCACTCTGTTAATACAAAGACTTTTTTAAAGACTGTTTTCAAAGCAGAGAAGATGACTGTCCTTGGCGAAAGAAGCTGCGGTATTAATATGTGAAAACCCTATTATCATGAATGCAAGCATCTGAAAGTAGAGTCCTTGATATAAAACATTTCTCATATTTATATATTAAAGCACTAATTTAAATGTATTTTCATGCATTAAAATTGAATCTATTTGAATTGAATCTAAATAGAGTTAGATAAGATAACCTTTATTAGTCCCACAAGTGGGACAGTTTTTTTCGTTTCTGTACTGACAGAACCAAAGGTCATATTTCAATATATCCCTCTACTTTTCATACATTCACAAACAAATGAAAACACAGCCTTTACAATATTATATTAAATCACCTGGATAAGAGCGGAGATCTCTGGTCTTTCACACGTCTGTTGTTTCATCTTCAACTCGTGCAGTTCAGACGTGATGTTGCCGATTCCTTCCTGACACTGAGACCACATCTAGACAAGCAGCGTGACACAGAGTGATCAGAGATCTCTGGAGTGTGTTTGAAAACACATCAATAAAATGCCTCAAACAAGACAGGGATAGTTTTCACGTATTTAACTATCAGACACCAAATGCACCTTCCAAATCCAAATTTAATGAGCCCCATAAAAGGAAAAGACTCTGAATGCCATCAGTGTTCTTACTTTTTCAACTGTGATAAATCCTGAGTGAAAACTAAACATTTAAATGGTACAAAACCATAAGTGTTTGGGTAATTAAAAAAAGTAATATACTATATGACGTCTATGGCAGTCGGTTCTGTTTTACTATTAACCTGAGTGATGTGTGATCTGACCTTTAAAATGCTGTTCAGAGGGATTTCCCATGTCCGGGGTGGATCCTGTTGAGCTTAAAGGGGTTAACACAACTTTGCCTGACCTCTCTCTGGTCACAAAACCAGTCAGATGTCATAATTAACACAGCTCACACAGCACAAATATCGCTGTCTGAATATCCTAATATTCAGACAGCAAGCACACTTAGCAGGACTTGACTAAAAATAATGAAAGGGTATGCTCGTGTATCTCTATTTTTAAGGGTATTACTTGTAATAAAAGATTAGTGTAGTGTTTTGTTTGATGTCTGGTCTGCCTAGGTCTTACAGTAAAGCACTGAAGGAATGAAAGGGCCAGACACTGGTAACCAGCTGTCTCTAGATGTGCATCATGGAGAGATTTGAGTCGCTCTTTGATCCCTCTTGGCAGGAGCTCAGTGCCAGGGC